>JBAJHW010000001.1:49694112-49869112 GCA_037013535.1 Intellagama lesueurii
TACCATGTAATGGCAGCTGCTCAAGGAATCTGTTTTTGCTACTTCAAATATTGATAAGTCGTCATGTAGTTTCTGTATGACTAGAGATGTGGGTCCTGAAACTCCTTTGTCTTAAACTAATCAGCAGGACAGAGAAAGTATATGTATCCATCTAATAATACGATATTATCATTATCATTTGAAACTGAGATGTTATCACTGCTTGAAACCTGTCTGCCTGCCCTGCCCCTTGAAGATTCCTGGTCTTGTACCAATGGTAGCCTTTCTCATATGTCTACAACTCCAATACATCTGAAGGTGCCAATTCAAGAAACTGTACTATGAAATCTACAAGAAGCTGCAGTGAGGCAAATCATTTTCTTTTTGTGCAGAGATCTATTTATTATTTTTCTGTCCCACCTTTCCTTCATATACATGGCTTTCTTCTTCCTTACTTTATGCTTACAGCAGTTCTCTGATGTAGAGCAGGTTGACAGTGTGTGTCTGTATGGATCACTCAATACATTTCATGCCAGGTAGGGATTTGAATGCAGCTTGACCCAAGTCCTAAGGCCATGGCAGGAACGATCTACTAGATGTTCAGAAAATGTAAGGAAATAAACATTTCAAAGTTTTCAGAAAGGTAGCTATACCAATTGTTGCAGAAGATTTTTCTGGAACCTCAAAGACTAAATGTTCTATTTGTCTTCAACTTTCATGAACCTCAGCTCCCGCTAATTGCATCTGAAGAACTGGGGTAATGTCCCCTTGTATTATAAGACTTTTTGTTGCTTAAATTGTTCACCTGGACAATGGGCAAGGGGAGTGGAGAAGATTTTCTCTACTGGCAAATCCCCTTTTGTAAAAGCTCCCCACCCCCCAAAAAAAACACCACTCAAATGTGTGCATATACAGGCTCATTGGTAATACTGTCTGCATTTCAAGCACTCTTTAACTCCAATGTAATCTTAAGAAATCATTACTCCATTGTTAACTACATCATAGGACAATCTTTAACGTCTTCAATAAATATAGAGTGGAGATATGGAGAATTACCAGGTAATGGTTTTATGGATAGGTCTACTCTAGTTGCAATGTACTAGTGGACTTCAGCAGTTGAGTTCACTTTATCCAGTCTTCCAATTTCTGGATAAAGTGTAACAGCATGGAATCCTAGACCAGATTGCCAGGCAAGGCTGAAATCACTTGGGAAGACAGCTGGGAAACTAATAGAACTACAAAAGTACGAATCTTTGGACAAATTAGCCTGGTTTAATTGTTATTTAGTATCTTGATTAAAACAACGGTAATAAAAGATGTATTAAGCATTTGCAATATTTCTTTGGAAGTAGCAAAATGTAGTCTGGGCTTAGCAAGAAAAATAGAATTTGATGTTTGATGAATGACTGCAGTTTATTAATTACTACTGCTATGGCTTTCCCTATGTTTGCAAAACTTAAAGAAAGTAATTGAAAACTCCCCAGCCACAACTGAGAACTTGAAAAAAATTATGTTCCCATATGTTCATCTAACATAGCTTATGTAAAATATTATAGTGAGTCCTGTTTTAAAAAATACAAACATTTTTGCATTTTATTTTTAATAGTTATAAACTGATTGGACAAGGAAAAAAATAGTGTACTCTTCGTAATCTGTGCTCTGGCTAGTTGTTTATTACAGTTATATAAGCACTCTGTACTTTCTAATAAATATGTATATATACATGTATATTTAAGTTGCCTTATTCAGAATTTAAGTGAAATAACAATTATTTTGATAAATTAAATGAATACTGATATGCTTAACATTACTGTGGCAGATGAAAAGGTGTACAACCATGCTGGCATTATTATTACAGAAGGGTTCATAATCTTTGTGCAAAATATTTGTATAGAACCTGGGTCTCGTATGACACTGTCAAGATAAGATCCCACTATCCTTTAGGTTTCTCCTTGAATTAACTGGAGGATAACTGAGATTACTTTCTGTGGTTTTTCGTTCTTTTTGCTTGGATACATAAGGAACTTTCTTCCAGACTTTGTCAGAGTTCCATTGGGTTCACCACATATTGTTGCCTCCAGCCTACTGACAGCCTTCTGCTAACATTCTAGCCACAGTTCTACCTTTAAGGGTATTTATGGAATTTCGCTACACACATAGATCTTCTCCAGCCGTCTTTTCTATTGATTTCAGCCTTGTCTAGTAGCATTTTGCCTCTGCTGCTGAAGCTTCAGGTTTTTCCCCCACCCTCTTTTAGCTACATCCTTCTAGCTATATTTGCTCTAGATCCCCATAAGCATATACAGACATGTAGATCTTGGGTAAGAATAGCCTGACAAGAAGATCTGGTGTTGATATATTTATTAGGAATAGAATGTGGGAGGAATCAGAATAGGACATTAGGTAGGGCATTGATGCCTGCAACTTTTAGAACATACTACCTCTTTTTGTTTAAAACCCACCTTTCCAACAGTCCCTTAGTCGCTATATATTGTAATTAACCCAAAATTGTGCAGTTGTTCTGGAAACGTGTAGGCCTAACATCATGTTATATGATACCAATAGCAGGAACACCATTTTCTATGTAAAAACTGTGTTGTCACTACTCAACTGATTCGCCATCCTGGACATTCATGCATAGTGGATAGATATATAGCTGGATGCAAGATTACATGGTAAATGGTGCTGCTACCTTCTGGTATCTGTAATGAATGATATTCTTTTACTGTATTTACATTTTATTTAAATGATTTCTTTTTCTATAGATATTGAAATAGATACAGAGAGAGAGAGAGAGAGAGAATCTTGGAATCTATTGGATAAGTATGGTTTAGATGTACATTAAATTAGATAAATTTGACAGTGTTGAAAATGGGAACTTGAAAAGTTTAGATACTGGTCATGCTTACTTAGATCTGTTTTAGACATTTTGTAATTCAAGAACAAAAAAAAGAAAATAGGAAATGACTTGTGCTCATTTAGGAAAATTTGCTACCAGAAGCATATAGACACTTGTGTGCAAGAGAGAGGACACTTCCATCCCCCTCTCCTTCTTTTCCTCCCTCATTCAGCTGTTCTTAAAGATAATTCTCAGTTTTGAGGTTTGTAACATACAGTATTAAATGCGAAGAGCAATTAATTTCTGAAGAGTATTTCCATTGCATATTTCATATTACAACTGTGTAATCAAGAAGTACTGGTATGTGCAGAGCCTATATCCGCATCCCAAGCATGTCTCTCTTTTTTTCTTTGACAGCTGGTTAGTGACATGTTTACAGCAACACTTACAGTATCTTCTTCTTCTTCCACAGCTTCCAAAACTCTTATAAACAGTATGCTGCGAGACCCTTCTCAGATTCCAGATGGAGTCTTAGCCAACCAGGTCTATCAGGTATTCATCACAGTCATCTTTTTTCACTGGCAATGCTGTTATCTACCTAGCAGTGTAAAAGATTTTAAACTTCATTTGATTAGTGTCATGATAATCTATCACTGAGGTCAAGCAAAGCATAAACGGCAATGCAATAGTTGTGACGAGCGCATTTTACTTTTAAATGTTTGATTTTTTTTTGGAACAAAAAGCATGTGATTTCTGTGAATATATAGTATATAAAATGCTTGTGATAGCACTTACAAAGAAAACAATTGGTCTGTTTAACTGTGATAGTTCTGCAGTTCCCCATGATAGCACTACTCTCCTTATTTGTCTGCAGTGTATTGTCAATGACTATTGTTATGGACCACTGGTGGACTGCATCAAACAGTATCCTTTCCCATAAAATTTTAGGTGCACACTTGATGAGCTCATACTCAATGGAGGAGATGTGTCTAGCTTTAACCTGACATAAATTTCTGCTTCACAAAACACATATAATATTCCTCTATTTTACATTCAGTCAACTACGATAGGGTCACTGCAGACCCAGTCTCTTATGCTGTTTAACTAACATCATACATGCCATATGAAAGTTGTCAGTTCAGCCGATGTATATTTCCTGTGTTTAGATGTAATCCTTTTGCTATCAGCGAAATACACAATCTTGTATTAAATTATTAGCTATCACAACATACACGTTTATTAGAACTCTTGACTGTTTAGCCTTTGCCATTGTGCAGCGTGTATTTGAAGCTGTGATTTTAATCTAAAAGTGACAGTATCTGACTTGCCAGTGCCCAACTCTTGCATCTCTTCAAAAGGTACAGTACATTTTAAGCTATTTAGTGAAAACAGAGAAGTGCCAGAACTCTATAAACAGGAGCAGTGAAATGCTCCAAACATAGAGCTCTACAGAGTTCTTGGTTTACAAAAGTGAATAAATGAACTTCTAAGTCTATTCAAATCCACAAACTGGAATATCTCTTCTTGTCTAGAGCAGAGGTGGAGAACATTTGGCCCTCCCGGTGTTGCTGAATTACTGTTTCCATTGTGCTTCTTCTTTGGCCAAGCTGTCTGGGACTAATGATAACTGGAATACCCAGTAATCTCTGAATTAGTAAGGACATCATCCTCTAACTTTGCTCCGGATCTAGTCATGATTAGAAGATTATCACATCTTATCTTTCTTGTTCCTGGGATATTCTTGGGAAATCTTGAGGTTTGGGAAGTTTACAGTGCAAGTTCCAGTAGAACGAAGACCAAAAGCATGCATGTTAAGACTGTCTTTATGTAAACTTCCACTTGTTTTGAGGGACCAACACACCATGAATCACCCTGTTTTGATATATTACATATGTTAATGAACAATACCTTTGATTATTGATTTGATTATTTTCACAGATCTTTTTGTTTAATAGATTCAAGGCAGATAATGTTAGGGTAAAGTGTAATAATTTTTAATCATGAGTATACCTGGAGATAGGGAACCCAATGTAAGGGTCTCTTGATTAAAATTCTCTGATTTTGGTTCAGAATGTATGTCTGCAGTTATACACAGATGGAGAGATAAAATGTGTGTGTGTGTGTGTGTGTGTAAATTCCTTCTCCTTCCCACCCTGATTTTTTTTCTCATGCCTTAGTGTGATCTTCATTGCAGTTTTAAGTGGTTTCTCTGTATGTCCAGAAGATTTTTTTAAAAATCTGTCACTTTCTCGAAATGCGCAGAATATTTTACTACTACAACAACAAGTGGGCTTTCTCTTGGCAACTGGTTGTCTGAGAGTGTTTTTTTTAAATGGATTGTTGTTCCTACTTGCTTTAAAATGTGTTTTTAGTATTGATTTTTAAAATTGTTTTTAATATAATATTTGTTTAATTTTTTTAAATACAGTACAGTGGTGCCTCGCAAGACGAATGCCTCGCGGGACGAAAAACTCGCAAGATGAACAGGTCTTGTGAGTTTTTTGGTGCCTCGCAAGACAGGCCGTCTTGCGATATTTTTCGTCTTGCGAGGCGGGTTTCCCATAGGAATGCATTGAAATTTAATTAATGCGTTCCTATGGGGGAAAAAAGTCAGAAGCCAAAAAAAAAGTGAGAAAAAAGTCACTTACCAGGTACAGTAGATCGAGCCCCGCTCCTCACAGTGCCTTGGTAGCCCCGGGACAGCCGGACTCTGTGTGAGCAGAGTGCCAAACAGCTGAGAGTCGGCAACCAGCAGAGAGTCGGCAGCCATTTTGGAGAGTCGGCAGCCATTTTGGAGAGGCGGCAGCCATTTTGAGAGGCAGAAGCCATGTGGTCACCTCTCAAAATGGCTGCTGCCTCTCAAAATGGCTGCCGCCTCTCTGCTGGTTGCCGACTCTCAGCTGTTCGGCGCTCTGCTCACACAGAGTCCGGCTGTTCCGGGGCTACCAAGGCACTGTGAGGAGCGGGGCTCGGTCTACTGTACCTGGTAAGTGACTTTTTTCTGACTTTTTTTTGGTTTCTGACTTTTTTCCCCCCATAGGAACGCATTAATTAAATTTAAATGCATTCCTATGGGAAACCGCGCTTCGCAAGATGAAATTTTCGCTAGACGGCATTAACCGCGGAACAGATTAATTTCGTCTTGCGAGGCACCACTGTATTTGTGTATTTGCTTTTGTTAGCTTTTAAATGTTGTCTGTTAAGGATATGAGCTGCCTTGGGTCCTTTTTAAGGTGAAAGGTGGGGTAAAAATATTTTGAATAAATAAATAATTAAAGATATAGAACAAAATCAAGTCTGGAAGAGGCAATTCAGTTCTCCTACGAAACATATAGATATGTTGAAACAAAAGATTATATGTGTTTCCATCTTTCCTGAGCTTTTAAAAGGATCTGTGTGGTAACCCGATCATCAACCAGTAAACAAATTATTAATTTACTTCATATGTTCCTCTCTTATTTGTATGTACTCATGGTGTCTGATTTTAAGATGTTGGGTTGTCTTACCGGTTGAAGCAATCTGCAAGCTCTGGTTTTTCATAGTGGATAGAAATAACCTGACAAAGGTTTTGAGGGAGCTATGAGGCATCTGATTCAACAGGTGTTTTTTTCAGTGTCCTTAATGGTCATTTAGAGCATAGTTTCTTCTCCTTCCATGTTTGTGACTCAGCAACCAGTGCCAGCAAGCACCAGATGTTTCAGTCTCTGCAGGTGGGGCATCTCTTAATATGTACAGTGTATGGCTCATTTAATGCAGCAGGTAATTGACTGTGCCCCCCAACCCACTATTTGGATTCTCGCTCTATCTCCAAGCCTTCATTTCCCATCTCACTGTGGTTGTACAGATGGACCTCTCCTTAGAAACAAAGGCAGAATCCTATTTCCCTCTTCCATTCATGCAGTGCTTTAATTGCACAAGAGATCAGGATTTTTCAGAGCTTGTTCAAGAATATATTGAATATTTTCATGCATGAGCACAAGCATAAACCCCAATAGAGCCAATAGAGACGATCTCCAACTTGGGCAATGACAAATCAGAGATCATGGACTATAGTTATACTCCATCAGTGTTCCAAGTTGATTGGAATCAGAGATCTAGTAAGTCTGAACTCTATCTATTTTATGCAGAGGCAAGAGATACTGAAGAGCTATGTAAGAGCTTCTAGGTGGCATAGCTGATTATGTATTCCTTCCATGGTGTCCCTGACAAAGATAGATGTATCAAAACTTTTCACCTACTACCTTGATTGATATCACGTGTATATATTAAAAAAATACAGGCCTTATCCCAGCTACAGACTAAATAGTAATAT
Source organism: Intellagama lesueurii (assembly GCA_037013535.1). Taxonomy (NCBI): domain Eukaryota; kingdom Metazoa; phylum Chordata; class Lepidosauria; order Squamata; family Agamidae; genus Intellagama; species Intellagama lesueurii. Next base: position 49,701,243 of record JBAJHW010000001.1, read on the forward strand.
AATGAGAGTCTGGATTCTAATCCCAGCTCAACCATAAAGGCCTTGGGTCTGTCCTACAGCATCTCCCCAGCATTCCATCCCCTGACTTGGCCTTCTTTATTCCAGGATGTTATATTGGGAGCCAAGCTCAAGCTTCTTCAGATTTCTCTGATATATAAATTGCTACATCCCCAGGAAATGAAAGCACAGAATGGTTCTGTCATTCTCAGCTGCATCACACCAGCTGGGTGTGGTACAGTATATTATTCCTCTAATATAGCAGTGATGTACAAGATATGGCTATTAAGTTTATCCTTTTGCTAAAACATATCACATTTGGGGGTTTTATGTACATTATTTTTTTTAATTTCAAATCAGTTTTCATGTGATATTCTGTAAACAAATATCTAAAAGTGGTGTTCTTGTGTTGGTTTCTTTTGTTTCTTTTTTTTCAGTCATAGAAGGTTGTTATAAATGAGTTTTTTTTTAAAGAAAGCATTATTTGTGACTATGTGTTGCTGAATTAGTTGTTAATTTTAAGGCATACAAAGTAGCTTAAAATCAATTTAAATCTAAGGTTTTAAAAGCATAATGTCTTGTAAGGATTGCATATTGATTTTAAATACAACTATCTAATTATGTATGCATGGGCTAAAGTATGAAGTCAACCTCTTTGTAAATGCCAGGAGGCTATTTTTCAGTAATAGTTTGGATGCTTACGGGAAACTACTATGTTGGATAGCATGAGTAGAAAATGACTTGTGAGGTTATTTACAAGTTTTACCCCATGGTCAGTGCTAATACATCAATAACAGGTACTACTGTAGACCTAGTCGAAGTGTTTCTGCTTATAGTGCATTATAAATTTTATTTGTAGAATTTTTGTTATGAGTTTCCCATCATTCATTTTCTTCGCTTAGTATAGTCATTATGCTAGTGTTTGATGTAGTACATAGTTTCCATTGAAATGATATATTTATTGTGATTCCAGCTATAGATGATTTTAGAAGTTAGAGATTAATAATAATATAATAATGAGAAGTTTATTCATGCTTAAAATGTTTAGAGTCAAATAAAACAAACTTGTGTAGATTATTTTTAAAAAAGTACTTCTTAATTATAGATATAAGTCATGTGAGGGATATGTGCTTTGATAATTTTCCTGGTGAAATAGATTTCTAAAGCCTTCACTAGAACTTTTTTCCATTAGCATCTGTTATGGCCAGAATCCTGCTGGGTTTTTCCCCCAACTAATGTGTAAGTGAAAATGCAGAAATTGTGGCATCTGTTTAACATATTTAATATTTAATTTAATATTTAATATTAATGTTTAATAGATGCTGTTTAACATCTATATGGAACCACTGGGAGAGGTCATCAGGAGGTTTGGGCTGAGGAGTCAGCAATATGCTGACGACACTCAGCTCTACCTCTCGTTTTCCACCTGTCCAGGTGAGGCGGTTTCTGTGCTGAACTCGTGTCTGGACCTGATAATGGACTGGATGAGAGTTAATAAATTGAAACTCAATCCAGACAAGACGGACGTGCTGTTAGTGGGTGCTTCGCCGGACAGGCTGGAGGGCCATTTCCCTGCCCTGAATGGGGTTACACTCCCCCTAAGGGACAGGGTCCGCATCCTGGGGGTGCTCCTGGACCCCAGTCTAACTCTGGAAGCCCAGGTGGACTCGGTGGCCAGGGGCGCCTTCCTTCAGCTGCGGAAATTATACCAGCTACGGCCCTACCTGGACGAGCGGAGTCTCATGACAGTTACACATGCACTGGTAACATCTTGTATAGATTACTGCAATGCGCTGTACGTGGGGCTGCCTTTGAAGACGGTCCAGTGACTGCAACTGGTCCAGAATCGAGCTGTGCGGCTGGTGAGTGGTGGGGCCACTAGGGGACATATCAAGCCGATTCTGTTTAATTTACATTGGCTACCAGTTGCTGCCCCGGGCCCAATTCAAAGTGCTTGTTTTGACCTATAAAGCCCTAAACGGCTTGGGCCCTGGATACCTGAAGGACCGCCTCCTTCCATACAAACCTTCCCGGCAGTTAAGATCTAGCCAGGGGGCCCTTTTGAAAGAGCCGTCCCTCAAGGAGGTAAGACGGATGGCTTGTAGACAAAGGGCCTTTTCGGTAGCTGCTCCCAGACTATGGAACGCCATCCCAATTGAGATTTGTCTGGTGCCGACGCTGATGACATTTCGGCGCCAGGTCAAAACCTTCCTGTTCCAGAAGTTTTTTAATTGAAATAATATCAACTGACGGTCCTGATGGCAATTTTTAAAGTATATATTTTAATTGTATTTTAATTGTTATATCTTTTTTATTGTATTTTAATTGTTGTAAGCCGCCCAGAGACCTTTGGGTAGAGTGGGCGGCATATAAGTTAAATAAATAAATAAATAAATAAATAAATATTTGAAGCTAATTGACAAGATGCAAGTTCCATGTCTGGTCACATGCTGGTTGCATAACCAGGCACACAATCAGCATCTTCTAATTAACTTCAGTTAGCCACTAGGACTTCTGCATTTTTGCTTATGCGTATGTAAAAAACCCAAAAGGATTCAGGCTTATATATTTGCATAACAAAATGGTTACATTGTAACTGCAGTAAGAATGTCCACTCTATGTCTTAAAGCAGTGGCCCCCAACCTTTTCTGAATCGTGGACCGGTTGGGGGGGGGTCTGTGAGTGGGGGGCGGGGCCCCCCATGCTCATGGGTGAGTGGGGCACACTTGCGTGCATGCACAGAGGGGAGGGGCGCATTCAGGGAGGGGAGGGGTGCACTCACGCGCATGCACGGAGGGGAGAGGCGCGCTCATGGGTGGGTGGGGCACCCATGCATGCAGGTGGCGGGCCGTGCATGCGGATGGGGTGCATGGGGGGAGTGCGTGCGGGGGGGGCGGGTGATCTGTCTCCACGGCCCGGTCCTGCCATGGCCACGGACCAGCACCGGGCTGCAGACTGGGGGTTGGGGACCCCTGTCTTAAACAATCAGGCAGCTTGACCACATCTATTGCTTTAACTACCAAAAGCTAGAGTTAAATTTAGCAGCAAGTATAGAAAGAGATTCTATTGCTTTCTATTAAGACAAGCTAACCAAATACAAAGGAGAATTATAACTATTGTAGTAGTAAAGTAGAAGAAAAAAATCTAAGCGTAGGGATGAGAAATTAGAGCCTGCTGAAATTCTGTCTCCAAGCAGATACAAAAATGATCTCTTCTTTGTGCTTATGGCCCTCTCCAGTGTCCAGTGCATGTGCAAAGAATACTTTTTGCTGTTTCTATTAACCTGATTGTGCACATCATACTACCAAAAATCAGTCATTTCACGTATCAGTGATGATACTTGAAAAAAATGACTTCACATTAAAAGGTTTGGTTGGAAATGCCTGTTACCTAGTCAGTATTCAATTCTAGATCAGTTTATTTAGCAATAAAATACTATACAACTCTGAACCGAATTTCTTCTTTGTGGTCTCTGTGCCGCATGAGGTCTTGAATATGCTCAGAGCACACCCAGAATCTTTTAGAGCTGAGTATTTGTTTGTATGAATCCCTCTTCCATCTTTCAGCGTATACACCTATGTGACCCTTAACTCCCCTTTTTTTCATTCCTTTTGGCCACCGTCAGAGTGACACACTTTGGAACATACTCTCTCAGTTTCTCATTGAAGAATGGAACCTTCTTTGTTTTTTCAAAAATTATTATTTTCTTATACATAATTCTTCATTTCCTGTTTTTCCCCCCTTTCTGGTCTTTCTCCAGGGCATGTGGTTTCCATAGCCCTTTTTTGAAAACTGTATCAGTCATGGAGGTAAAATTTCCCCTACAGATGATCAGTCCAAATGCCATTTTTGGTATGGAGTCCATCCCTCTCAGTTTTGTTTGATTTGCAAATGGTTCACCAAACAAGGACTTCATCTCAATCAAAACTGAGGTTTGTCAAAGCCAATTTAAACCAGCCCTTGCACATGGTATTGACCAAGATCTGTAAGAAGCCTTCATTTCTCAGTAACTTAATGGTGTCTTGTCACTATCAAGAGCTTTATTTACACCACCTTGGACACCACCTCAGCCATCTACCTCTGGGCATCTATCAGCACCTCAATCTCACATGCCCATTAATAGTGGCATTTCTACAGCATCTTCCAACCAAACGTTGGGGTGAACCCTTTGAGTTATCATTCATGCTCTGTTTCAGTCTTGAACGAACCAGTATTCCGTTCACTAATACCTAGATCCACTCCAATTGTCAGTGATTTCCTCCACATTATGCGATTGATATGAGCTGCTCCAGTGCCTTCGTCTGTCACAAATGCCTTTATATGATCCTCTCAATTATATCACAAGGTATTCTTATACTTACAACTGATGATGCTGTTTGCTTAGGCGGTGTCTTAAGAGATGTAATATGTGAGCAGACACCAGCCATCTATCCAACTTAAGTTTCTTGAGAGCCTTAGACTGCAGATCAACAAGCAGAAATTACATTTTCATCCCCCTCTTTCCACCCTTTACCCTGGAACTCATTGGGACCTTATAGTAACTCTACCTTTCCCTTCCCTCCAATGGGGCAGAAATATTAGCTAGCAAAGCATTCTGCATGGCCATGGAGTCATTTTCTTCAGCTTTTATTAGTCATTGACTCCTGGGTCTCATGGTTGCATCAACAGCATTTGCCCAGCTATGTCTTCATGCAGTTCAGCTCTGGTTCATATGTGCCTTTGATTAGAGAGCAGACGGGAAGATCCATATTTTCAGCTGCCCCCACCATCTTCATCTTAACATTAAGCATCTCTTCACCTACTGTCTCTTCAGCTCTCTGATGACAGATGACAAATACCTTGCTGTCTGGTTGGGGAGTACATTATTTGGGCCTTTATATTCATTCTTAGCAGTCCTCCAAGGAGTGTCACAACCCCATCAGTGTCCTCAAGCTCCCTTTTTTACTTAAAGTCAGACATTTGGGATTTGGAATTCTCATCATGGAGCATATGGTCCAAACAGTAACAGGTAGCACAACATAAGCTACATAGGCAGCGTGGTGCACATTTTTCTGTTCTATTCTGCCTTATTTGTTGGTGGGATCAGTGTGTTCCATGTGATTCTCTTAACAGGGCATCCTCCTTAATGCACAGTTGGCCACTGTGCAGTCTGTCTTCATTTTCTCAGGAGGGGCATACTGGAGGTAGGCATGTTCCCTTTCCACTGTAACAGGGTGGGTGATACCGTGACAAAGCAAGAGTGAGCCCAAACTCTGAAGGAGATTTATTCCTTGCATCATAGAACTGCAGCCTCCTTTGCCTCTTGTGTCATTTCCATTCATTTTGAGTGTCATTGTTTGGGTGAGAAAGGATGTAGCAGGTATGATATTCATATCCTTGTGGTAGGGCAGGCAGTTCTGACTCACCATACACCTCTAATGAATCTCCTATCACAAATTCAGTGATGTGGTCAGATCTTCTGACATAGCAAACAGGTCTCACTGGTCATCTGAATCTAGCTATACTTTGCCTGACAGATTGGAGGTTCTGTTGATAGCCACCATCCCTGACAAAGCTAAGAATGTTCTTTCAGCCCTTTACTCTTTCCTCATACGAAAGAAAATGGAGAGCATTCTCTAACTTCCTTGTGGTTTCTCCACAGTTTTTCAATTCATGTGCATCTTTAAAGAAACTAGTTTATCTGTTTCCTCTTTAAGGATGCATTTGATTGCAATCTGAGTTCATCAACATCACACACCAAGTTCATCAACCCTCTCATTGAAACCCTCTCATTAAAATATTCCTGAAAGTCCTTAAGTGTACCTTTCCAGACGTTGTTCTAATAGCTCCTCAGTGGTTTCTCTCAGTTGCACTATTCCAGTTTATGAATAAACCATTTGTGTCTGTGACTTCATGATACTTAAAGCTCATATCCTGGTAAGTTTCATTCCTTGTGGCTGTTTGTGTAGAGACAGGGAGCTTTGTGCCTTACAAGTGGAGATGACCTGTTTGATTTTAATAGGGATAAGTAGTTCTTTGATGCAGTACCTTTTTTATCCCTAAAATGATGTCTGCCGTACATCTGATGCAAGATTTGGTTCTTCCAACCTTCTACCAGAACAGTACTTCTCTGTTATAGATATCTCACCAGATGCTAGATGTTCACAGTGTTATAAAAATATTCTTAGGTTTGGTCCTCTGGCAAGTTCCAACTTAAGCACCTGTTAGAGAAAAGGAAGAAGCCAATCCAACATACACAATTGTCTTTGAAAATATGTATTGAGGTTTATTTAAGGAAAGATAGATTCTGCAGAATGAAGATGAAAAGAGCCCTCTGTGGCTCAAATCAAATCATCTCAAATATGATAGAAATACAAAGGGATGAATTCACAACAAGTTGAACACACTGGAATGAGAAGTTCCAGCTCTCATGAACAGCCTGATCTGCAAACGTATTCATAAGTTGTGTTCAAAGGCAACCTTGATACGTTTTTGTCACTTCAGTGGAGAATGTTGGACAATGATGGACAGGAACATATTTGTGTAAACATTTTGGTTACATTTCATTAGATGTGCATTCTTGTTATACAATGTGTAACACTGAACATAGGATGTTATTCAGAAAGGCTTAATAGGTTTACTGTGAGGACCTTCCCCTTCTGTTATCTCGTCATTGAAATAGTAGGCTGCTAGCTACTTCCTTCAGGCTTTTTCACTCTTCGTCCCAGACTCTGTGGCTTTACAGCTCTCTTGACCTTGCATGCTTGCAAGCTTTGCTTTGGGAAGGCAATATTCAGCCTTTATCACTTCAGGGGAGAGAGGCAACTATTTCTACTGAACGAGCCCATTATTATACTAGCTCCTATAGCATAAAGCATATAATCGGAAGTAGATGGATCATGTGTATTGGTAGATCAAAAAAGGGGATTGTCTATTTTACTTCAACAGGGCATTAGCCTTTACTGTTAGTTATTTGGATTCCATGAGGAAATCCCCTTTCTTCCTCATTTTCTACAGGACTCCTAGTAAGGGATTGCCGTTTTAATCTCTGATTCCAGACTTCTGGCATATCAAATGGCTTGTCTTCCTATCCCTGACAGAGGTACCTTTAGGACCCTTTTCAGAATATCCCAATATTGGATCTTTCAAGCTGCTACATAGTTTCAACCTTCCATGTTCATCACTATCAGTTGGATGCACTGGCTTAGGCTGATGACTCCTTCCCAAGGGCAATTCTATTATTCATCCTTGCACAACACTTCCCTCCTCTGCCCAGTAAGCTATGTGTGACTCACATAGGCCACAAAGAAGAATTAGTTTGTTCTTGTAACTGTATTTTCAAGTAGACATCTTTGAACTCACAAAACCCACCCTCCTCCTCTGTCGGTTCCCTCCTTGCTCTGAGTTTCTTGCCTGGCAATGGCTGGAAACTGAGAAGATGTTGCTGAGGAATACCTACAAAATACACACTGAAGGGTGTGGGCAGAATTTTGACCAAAAGCTGCTCATCTCTGGAAGATTCCAAGCATGGCTATGGACAACTACCAGACCCCTGTACGTTCACAGATAGCCATTCAAAGAAACATGGTTACAAGTACGCAGGTTATTGTGTTGTTTCAAACATGTACACTCTTCCTTCCTTAACAAAAAAATCAGTGCTATTGGACATGAACATGAAGTCTTACTGCAAGAAATCCTCTTGGAGAAAAATGTGTCTTTTTTAGGTAAGATATTATATTATGGTTGAATATATGAACACTGGGAATTTCAGAAACTGTTTGGAATACTACCATGAATACTTACAGTCAACGACCAGTAAAACCAAATCAATATAAAATAGATACATATAATTGTAGTTTCGTAAAATTAAGCAGAATTATAAATTTTCCAATAAAACATGATAAAACAACCCCTTCTTTCCAGTTAATAACATCATGTATCTTTAAAATAAATAAAACCTCAGCCAGTGCTATATTAAAAACATATTATCCATCTAAAATTGCCGACCTAAACATCTGATCACGAATAACTATTGCTAATTTGGCCACTTGTCTCGTAATATAAGGGGTATTGTCAGAGAGTAGCAACTGTACATAATCCTCCTCTGATCTCCTGGGAAATTTACAGATAATAGGAAGTAAAAGCTCCATACGTAGATCCCGATAGCAAGTACAGAAAAGGAGAACATGACCAACTGATTCGACTTTGTCACTATTACAATCTGATGTAGGCAAAGACAATCTGATGTAGGCAAACCTCGAAATCTTCCCTCCAGAAGCTTAGAGGGTAATACATTGAGCCTAGCTAGCGTAAAAGCCCTTGTGGCTTTAGATGACATAGTACTGGCTAAATACGAGGAGGTGATAAAAGCAGATTTCTTAAGAAAGTTAAATTTCCCCAACTGTCCAACATGGTCCTGTAGTTCAATATCCCAGACCCTTAACTTCACCACTTTGATGGCATCCGTGAGACCCATTGCTATAAGTATACTGGGAGAAAAGCCAATTTTCGATATCTGTTTGGAAAAGAAGCCTCTTCAGTTGCTCTGTAATAAGTGGTAAAGGGAGGTGAAAAAATGATTGATGCAGTACATGTTATCTTTCATTGATTTAGACCTAAGCAGGAACTCAGTTACCTAATACCCCATACTGCATGTGCAGAAGCTAGCAATTAATATTTTATAGAATAAGTAGCTGGAAAAAATGCTTTAATATCAGCTGCTGTATTACTTTTGGTGTCATGAGATATTAGCTATAATCTAGGTCTTAAGAGACTTAGAAAGAAGCATAAGAAATATTAACTACATAATGCTTTATATGTTGAAGAAAAATTCCTACATGAGAAATTCACTAGCTTCTTTAGAAATATGTTTATTTTCTCATATTTCTGTACAGGTGTATTTTCCTGTGCTATGTTTTTAATCAGAACGATGTTCAGTGTTAAACTACATGAAGATATTGTTGTTCATTATATTCAAGTACTATTTTAGAATGCTTCAGTCAACCTCAGCTTATATGGTTATTGTTGCTACAAGAACTATTTGTCTTTTTTCTTTTAACTTTCCAAATAAAGCATATGTTTCATATCCTTTGCATTTAGTGTGTTGAATGTGAAGTGTCAGTTTTAGAGAGTTTATTTTTTAATAAAAGATCTTACAATAAATTTGAAATTGAACAGAAAGGAGGGATTTGTCCCCAAATGGAAAAGCCCATTTAAAACATACACAAACACATTTCACAAATTTAATTATTGATAACTGTACTTCACTCTGTCCTATAGATTCAGTACCAGTAGGATTAGCAGGACAAGAAGAGAAAATATCTTCAAAGGGCAAACTGATGGCATTTACATATTATGGTCTGAATTTTTTTTTAAGCATATATTAGGACCATTATATTGTTTTAATCTATAATATGTCTACTTTATAATATTCAGAATTTCTTGGGGTATGACTTTAGCAAAAGAAACAGTTTGAAAACTCCTGGAGCTTTCAAAATAATATATAAAAGCCAGTTTTCAGAATCCTATCCCACTTTTGCAGTATTCTTCTCCACTGCAAATAAACTAAGAAGATTCATCTGGGACTAGTCAGATGGGAGGTGCCTTGGTTCCTATTGCATTGTATGGCATTTGTGATGGATGGAGGATATGAAAAGTAGGCAAACTAGCTGAGGAAAGGTGTAGATCAGCCCATCCCTCTGCTTTCCAGGAAAATTCATAGGACAGTACCAGTGTAGTGTAGTGGATAGAGTGATGGACTAGGACTCAGTAGAGCAGGGTTTGAATCCCCACGTGACCATGGAAATTCACTGGAGGAGTAGAACTAGTAAAAACCACTCCTTAAATGTCTCATTCACCTTGAAAACTCTATTAGGGTTGCTCTCAGTTAGTTCTGACTTGATGGCACAGAGTGCACACACACACTTATACAGTAATACCAATTGGAGATGGACTTGTGGATGAAGGAACATTTCTCCAAAATAAGCAGAGGTATTTTCTCTGTTCACTGTAAGTGCCTCTTCTTGATTTAGAAAAATCATCAGAGGTCACCCTGTTCACAAGGATTTCCAACCTATGTACCATTTTAGGAAGCTCTGAATGCAGCTATAGAATTAGAGAGTGAGCAACTCAGCTTCTGTAAGCTCTCTTCTACCAGCACAAGGATGGATGCCATGCTTACTGGGATGACTCTTCTGTCTGTAATCACTTTTCAATGAATAGATTTTATACTCATTTCTGACATATATATAAATTGAAGGGAAAGTGCAGCATGTCTTCATTGTGATCATACTTGCTATTTCTTAAAGTTACTTCCAGAGAGATTTAGTCAACTGAGATATTTCTTTATTTTGAATATTTTTCAGTAACAAAGTACTGTGTGACAAGTTGAATTAATGATGTTTATAATGAAGACATAAAAATGCAGAGATGACAAAGAAGCATTTTTATATTCATGTTTCAGGTTTGCTAAGAAGGTTCATTTAATCTGACACAGCATTGCATGCATAAGAAAGATATGTATGAGTGCATTAGTAATTCCGTACCTCTGTTCAAAAGAAAATTAATTATTCTGCTATCTGGTTAATAGAATAATACTATTGTTTATAACGTTTATTCTCCATATAGCTGAAGATCAGTTACGTGCGAAGGGTTATGACAAAACACCAGACTTCATATTAGAAGTGCCAATTGGTGAGTTTTTAGCTTTTGTAGGTGAATTCTTTATATTGAAATGCTACAGTTCTTGATGGTATTACAGGATGATCATAACAGGATATTAGATGTTCACAGTAATGAACCAATCGCTGTTAAGATTTGTTTCTGGGAGAAAAGAGTTTTGAATTGCAAGTACCAAGTCAAATGCAGTCTTCTAAACCAACCTAAGACCCTCATCTATGAACAAACCTACATCTGTTCCAAAAGTATCTAGATTTATTCAAATTTCTAAACTGTTGAACTGATAAAAATATCTTAAATTTATCCCTTTACTTGTTGAAGGTAAAAGTTAATTTATTATTCCTCCTCAAGGCAAATGTGAACCATAGTTTCTCAGAAATCTAGCCACATGCCCAAATATAAGAATGTGCATTAACTGCCATGGTGCAAATGATAGTTTGCACAATGGGAACCAAAAGGGCATCTTGAAATGGTAATTATATCAAAGACATCCCGCTGGACCCCACTTACCAAAAGTCTATACACCATTGTACAATACCAGTGGAATGGTTCATTGGATCTGACTTCTAGCCACAGGGGAGGAATTACAGAGCTGCTGCAGAGAAAGGGAGGTGTACATTTCTTCAGGTGTGTTAAGCACCTGCATTAGTATTGTGATTGAATTAACAGGAACACCTTGAGTTTGATACACTCTTAAATGCTAGCCCACGTGATGGCTAGTCTTCCTTAAGTTATTTCAATCTATGTCTGACATAGTTTATGAATCTGCAAGTGTTTGGAGCACTTGACCAGTTCCCAGAGTTCAGTTCCAGCACAATTATTGGAGTTGGTTAGCTATCTCCTGTGAGTTTTAAATTTCACTAGATTTTTATGTACAGTTGTGGCACTGTGAACCCATCTTGAGATTCTTGCTGTATTTTAGTGTTTCCTTATTTATTTATATCCCATCTTCGTTCAAGGAGCACAACATTCCAGAGGGTTCTGGGGTAACTTTCCTACTCAGATCAGCAATGATCCTGACAATGCCCTGGTCACTCTGTGAGGATATCCTGGGCTTTTGACACAATTGTGCCTAAGATCCTGTTTAAACAGTCCATGCAGTACCTCGCTATGCATTTGAACTGCGGGACAGCAGCTAACACACAGGTGAATCAATGGTGAATCAAAGCAAACACTGGAGTGTATTATTGAGTCTGTTCTGTGACAGTGAGTGTGTCAATGAAAGGCTTCTTTCTCATCTTCATTGTAACTTCACAGTCATCTAAAGTATCTTTTCCAGCCAATGAGGGTTTTCTTATCATCTAGTCTAGAGTGAGGGACTTTGTTTTGGTCTTCTTATTACCTCTGTAATTGGGAGGGCATAACCAGAAATTACTTGAGACCGTTTACCAGTGCAATTAATTGGAAAATTTATTTAACACAAAAGACAGGGAGAAAATGTGAATGTCTTTTGTTAGTTTAACAAGGATGAAACATTTTAACTCCAAGTCAGATCATGCAATGAATGGTAATATTTGCCAAATGATAATGTTTATCAAAATTAAATCAGTTGTTACATGCAGACGTTTCTGTATGCAAAGCAGACTTTGATCCCACTCTCACTAAAACAGTCTAAAAGATATGCTCCCAAACAAAATATGTTAACTGTTTAAATGAAGAATTAATGGCATGCATGATCAAAAACTGTGAAATTAGCAACCTCTTGAAATTCTGTGTAGCGCCATCTAAATTCCTGCTAGTCCTTAGTTTTGGTTGGTTGGTTGGTTGGTTATTTATTTATTTATTTATTTATTTATTTATTTATTTATTTATTTATATGCCACCTTTCTCCCAATAAGGGGACTCAACACGGCTCACAATATTAAAAGGAACAGAATTAAAAACATAACAAGTTGAAGATTAAAAAACAAACTCTATGTCAATTAAAATACAATTGATTAATTAAAAGCAAGTAAACTTTTAAAACTATCTTAATCCTAAGAAGGCATTCACAGATTCAAACATGATTGTTAAAAGCCTGCCTGAAGAGATGGGTCTTAAACTGTCGGTGGAAGGATAAAAGGGGGGGCAGCTTAATCTGAGGGAAAGCATTCCATAACCTGGGAGCTGTCACAGAGAAAGCCCTCTCCCATGTCCCCATCAGCCATGCACTGGCAATGGGACTGAGAAGAGGGCCTCCTCTGATGATCTTAAATGCTGAGAAGATATATGGGGAGATAGAATTCTTCAGATATGGTCCTGCTTTTAGAAACAGCCCTGAAAGTTCTCAACTATATGGCAGCAGAACTTGCAAATCAAGATGTGATTAAAACATAAATGAAAATATTGTATCTACCTAATCTAACTCATTCACTGAGATCCAGAAAAGTAGGTCCAGAAGAACCTCCTCTTAGACCCCAGATGGGGTATCCAGGAAAGGCTCAATAGGAAGATTGGATGAGGGAGAGAGAAAAATTCTTTTCCTTAGGAAGGGAAGGGGATCAGGAACGGGTTGGGGGGGGAAAGCTTCTCTCAAGGTGCAGTGGCTTTTTGTTCCATAGACACCCCTAAAATTTCCTGCTTTCTAATTGGTCTTGGTTCCTCCCTCTTTCTAGTGATGGTTGAAATAATCCTAGGCATCGTATCTCTTCATAAGAAACATCCCAGGCTCATGGGGTAATAAATTTCGAAGGGCCATTCTGTACCAGTGTTTCAGACTGAAAGAAGTTCTGCTAGCACAATGAAGTTTTTCCCAGCATCCCATTTTCCAAGCAGTTAGAATCTCCTGCCCTGTACGAGAGCCAGGCCTGTATCTGAGCCATCTTTTTGTCCCCGATTTGAGCCCCCTGTTCATGACATATAGATGTCTTCAGGATGTGGAATAGTGTGACAAGTTTGCAAGCCATTTCATAGCCACTTCAAAGATAAAGTTGCTTGTATCTATCACAGCTTAAGATCCCATAGTACAGTTCCTATAGTGGAGTTTCCAAGAACATTACCTAGTGAGTTGTATTGGATGAGTTTACGTTCTTGTTTCTGGGAATGTAGACAAGATGTTTCTTCATGTTCAGCATACTTCTTATGTGTTGAGTCTTGTCCTCCTTGGCTTATTGAATCCAGTAGGAAGGGGATGCCTGGCTAGTTTTAGATTCTATTATCAGGATGGACTACCATTGTAGGCAGCATTTAAAGAAAAAATAAGCACTTGGAATAGTTACTTCAAATTATTGGGTGTGATGAATGAACTGAGAAGTAAGAATAATAAATGGTGACTGGCAGTCCCTGTAGAAAGTAGGGAGCTATAGAATGAAGCCTCATATATCAGGCAGCAAGGAGTAACATTTAGGCTTATGAAAGGATCTGGAAATGCTTAGGAGTTCAGGGTCATCAAGACACAGCAAATCCTAGGCTGTAAGCCTGATTAAATATATTCCTTTGCTTCTTGGAAATTCAGCAGAGAAAGCATCACGATGGTGAGTTTAAGGAGAACTGATGCTCATATAAGACTGGCTGTGGCAGATCTTGGAATGAGCCTTGTACAAGTAATACTGTTACTTGCAATTCATTACAATTTGAGATGATTCAGCAGGAAATTATTTTGCTTTAAAAATGTCTACTAGTGTTATTAAAAGTTTGGTTCAGTAAGTAGTTTTTAACTTATTGCCTCAAAGTGTTAATTTAGGACATGTTGGGGCCCCTTTTCTTTATTTTATAGTGATTTAAAAAAAAAAATCAAATTAGTAGGGCAATATAAAGGCATGAATGTTACTTTTTAAAAGAGTAATGTTAATGTTTCTTTTGCAAAGATGTTTCAAAACTCAGTGCTAGTGTACCATATTTGATGAGTACAAAATTTATGGTTTTATTTATTTATTTATTTATTTATTTATTTATTTATTTATTTATTTTATTAAATTTGTATCCCGCCCTTTTAGACAGAGTCTATTCCGGGTGGGTTCCATTAAACATTGTGATCTAAAACAGTTAAAAACAATTCAAAACAATAGTGATTGGTAATCTTAGTAATGCTCAAGATGGGGAAACAGAAAATTATAATAAAAATAAAGTCAAGTATTGACAGGAGGGAAGGCCTGCCTAAAGAGCCAAGTTTTTAATTGGCTCTTAAAAACACCCAGCGTGGGAGCCAGGCGGATCACTGATGGGAGGTTATTCCAGAGCCGAGGGGCTACTGCCGAGAAGGCCCGGTTTCTTGTTCTTTCTTTCCGGGCCTCTCTCGGCGTTAGGCCCCTCAACCGTCCCTCCTGGCTATGGCGAGTGATTTGGGTAGATCTAGGTGGGAGAAGGCGATCTGCCAGGTATCGAGGTCCTAAACCGTTTAGGGCTTTATACGTCATCATCAACACTTTGAAGTCAATGTGGAAGCGAATGGGCAGCCAATGCAAGGCAGCCAGAGTGGGAGAGATATGCTGGTACTTTCTCACCCCACTAAGGAGTCTGGCCGCCGCATTCTGCACCATTTGAAGCTTCCGCATCAATCTCAAAGGTATCCCCACGTAGAGCGCATTACAGTGGTCTAATCTCGAGATTACAAGCGCATGGACGAAAGTGGTGAGAGCCCTGCCATCAAGATAGGGTCGCAGCTGGGCAATCCGCCACAGATGGAAATAGGCGGAGCGGGCCACGGACGCCACCTGGGTTTCCATGGTAAGCGCCGGGTCCAGATGTATCCCCAAGCTGCGCACCACACTCTTTGCGGTGAGAGTCACCCCCCCAAAAGAGAGGGAGTTTCCCAAACCGCCAATGGAGGGGCCGCCCACCCTCAAGACCTCCGTCTTGTCTGGGTTCAACCTCAACCCATTCAGCTGCATCCATTGCAGCACAGCCTCCAGACAGCACTGAAGGGACAGAACGGCATCCACTGAGGCAGGTGAAAAGGAGATGTAGAGCTGGGTGTCATCAGCGTACTGATGGCATGAAGCCCCACACCCCCTAATGACCCCACCCAGCGGCCTCATATAGATGTTAAACAGCATTGGGGAGATGATCGACCCCTGCCGAACCCCACGATTGAGACTCCATGGGGCCGAAACGCTCTCCCCAAGCTGTACTCTCTGGGGACGGTCCTCCAAGAAGGATCGGAACCAGGCGAGCGCCAGGCCACCGATTCCCAGCTTGGAGAGCCTCCCCAGGAGGATACCGTGGTTGACGGTATCGAAGGCGGCTGAGATATCGAGGAGGACCAACAAGGACATTTTGCCCCGGTCAGCCTCCCTCAACAGGTCATCCATCAGTGCGACCAGTGCCGTTTCTGTGCCATGGCGCGGCCTGAAGCCCAACTGGAACGGATCCAGTGCATTTATAGCAGAGACTAATTTTTATTGTAGGCTTGTAGAATTTGAAGGGAATATTAAGGGTCAGCTACTCTAGCCCTATTGCCCTTCAGTAAATCTGCAGCCTGACAGATGGCTATCCAACCTGTTTTTAAACTTCCAACAAAGGAGATTCCACCATCCTCTAAGGTAACGCTGCCAAACATTGTTTGCTTGCTATCAGGAAATTCTTCCCAATGTTTAGTCAATATTAATTAACAGTTTGTTAATGCAAGGTGTTGGAGGAGGGCAGAAGGCAAATGCTGGAAGGATATCTCTTTTTAAAGAAGATTTTCTAATCCACTGCTGATTGCAAAATCAGCATCTGCATGGCTTATTTCATCTTATGTAATTGTGCATTCATTTTTAACTAATATCATTTCCCCCTTCAGCTGTAGAAGGGCATATCATTCATTGGATTGAAAGCAAAGCCTCTTTTGGTGATGAATGCAGCCACAAAGCCTACCTGCATGACCAGTTTTGGAGCTACTGGAACAGGTAAAAAAAAAATTTCTTTTATGATTTAACCTGAAGGCAAAACATCTTCAATATTAGTTTTCTGTGTCTAGTTTTTGTTAGTTGCTCCTAGGAGGGGAAAGTGGGATAAAAATGTTGAAAAGAAATGAAATCAATGTCCCCTTTGTAACCAATCATTCATCTAGGCAACACCAGTTTGGGGCATCATATTATTTCACTCTATATTTTCCATTATTTGGATATAGTATGTGTACACATGTATGGGTCTTTATGGCTGAGACCTGAAGCATCCCTGTACTAACGAAGCACTAATCGATGTTTTAAAATGGGCTTTTTCTGGTCTGGACCATTGGCGCACATCTCCAAGGAGCTTTGTCTCTAAGCTAGAGGGAAGAAGTCCTACTACTTTTGTAATGATATGGTCAAAATTGTCCTAATCATGCAAGTTCCTTTAAAAAGCTCTTTTCCAGGAGCAGGTGCTTACATTTATTCTCTGTCATTGTGAAAAATTGTAGGAGAAGCCATGTTGGCCTTAAGATTCCAAAGTCTGTGTTATGGTGATCCCTTTATTAGGCAAATAAAAAAGATACAATCATTCTGTGGATGATTTTAAGTTACTTTTCATTGGGCACAATGTTATAAAAAGTAGGGAGGAGAGCTCAGTGTTAGAGCAAAGTCGTCTGCATTTGTTTGAAGATGTAATGGGGAAGAAGCTGCAGTGAGCACACTGTTCAAATGTTAGGTCTCAGGCTGCATGGATCCTAGCTTTGCTGGCAACAAGAAAGATCGTAAAAACCAATAAACTCTGAATCTGCATTTTGAAAGTTCAAGAACTCCTTTGCAAGCCAGAGCAATCTCTATCCAGTGAGAAGCTAATAGCTCTGTTATAGAAAGAGAATCTAAGGCAACTTCTGTACTGTGAAAGGTGGGTATGATTTTAAATGATGGATCAAGTAAAGTAAGTCAATATGAGCCAGTCTAAGTAGTTTTACCTTGTATTGAAGGGATGAACCCTTAGAAATTAAAAGTCCCAGTTTAAGTTGCGCGGAATCTGCTTCTTCCAGTGTAGAGTCTCACCTCTGGTATGTCTAAAGTAACAATCCAAGTTCGTTTGTTTTTCAAAAAAGCAGGGGATACCAGTTGGCTATAAGACAAATTCCAAAATTCATGTTGTGCAAATTCTCTGTGCAAGTTAAAAGAAAAACTCTTCAGCAGGCATGTTACAAAAAGGCGAGTGGGGAGGCACAAGTTAGTGTGGTTTGCATGTTTACTAAAGATGTGATTATGGAAAACAATAGCCAGTGGGCTGTTCATTTGTTAGGTTTCAGCCTGAATGGACCCTGGTTTTTGCAGGGAACAAGAAAAGCCAAACAATGTAATTAACTGGATTGCTTGGAGATACTTATCTACTTCATCCACACAGCCTCGAGAAATATGCCCATGCCTTTCATCATTTTAAATAATATGAGTAAATTCTGTCCTGTGTTAATTTTTTCACATACACTGATCAGGTGGATGGATACATGAAACTATGTTGTACCAAGTCAGGCCAAAATGACTTGTCTATCCCAGTATTGTCTACTCTGGCTGGCAGCATATCGTCAGGGTCTCCAGCGCTGAGGTGGCAGTGCTACCTAGATCCTTCTAAGTAGAGAAGACATGGATTAAAGCTGCACTATGACCACTCCAGAGTCAAAGTGGGCTATTTTTATTGTACATATAAAATGTTAAAGGTATATTTTATTTATGTTACTAGACTTTATTTTCTTGCTGGTATAATTAAATAGTTGATTTCCAAACTAAAGCCATAGACTTGTATATGCTGTCATAATTCCATTTCTCAAAAGAAATATCTAGTTTATGAATGTGAGATATTATGCTTCTGTATTCATGAATCAAAACACGAAGAAACAGCCTGATATTGCTGCACAATACGATGCCTGTGCTGCCAGTAGGAAAAAGGATGCCAAACTTTGCATAGCAAAGGGCAGCCTGAATGTGGATGACACCCATGTCAGCAAGGACAGCAGGGGGGCAGTAGGAGGAGAGAAGAACCTAATATGAGATGCCGTTGATTTGCAAGATCTAAGCAAAGCTTAGATACAAAGTTAGGATATTTGGGAGGTCATTAATTCCCATAGTCACCACATATCAGAAGTGGCTTCATAGCATGTACCATCTTTGGAGTTGTTGTTGTTGTTGTTGTTCAAAAACCCCAGGCACAGTCAAAATTATAAAAACATTGACTGGTGTTATATAACAGATACAAGTTTTAACCACAAACCTAAGTATCTGTTAAATATCGGTGCAGAATGTTTACTGTCTCTAATATTTCCGTTTTTTGTAGCTCTGATTTCTGAGATCTGCAACTGCTTATAGTACTGTGTGAAATTTCTTGATATTGTTCCCAAAACCCAATGACTACGGGGACCACTGAAGTGTGTTTTCTCCAGAGGCAAGATGTTTCGATTGCCAGGTCTCTGTACTTTGTTATTTTTTCCAATTCTTTATTTTCAATTCTGGCATCCCCTGGAATTGCCATGTCAATGATCCAGACATTTCTTCGTTCTATTACTACTATGTCTGGTGTGTTATGTTCAGGGTATCTTGCAAGCATGATTTTGATAAGCTTGTTTAACCAGGAAAGAGTTAAAAAGTTGAAAAGTTAGCTAAGAGTTTACTAATCATGTCATGACTCGCAGGGACAAAGATTCAGATTGCTCCAGAGGTGGAGCTGAATTCCTCCTTGAAAATGTATGTGAGGAGACTCTTTGCTCTCAGGAAACCCGAGAAAATTATTACTGACAAAATATCTCCTTTTTTAGAGGACTGTTCATCCATTACTTTCTTTAAAGCAAAACTGTTTGTTTAGCTCTTTAATGAAAAACTGTCTTTTCAGTCTGTTTCTATTACCTTTCTTTCTAAATATCTCCCTTCCCCCAGGTACAAATGTATACAGTGTTTCATTTTGTGAAGCTCCTGTTTGCTAGGCTGTTCCATGCATGCTTAGTCTTGTAACAGAGTGGCTGTTTTCCCCAACAATGAAACAAAAAATAACTAAAGAAAACTTTAAAATATAAAACCAGATAAATAATACAATGATACATAATGTGTTCCCCTGCACCGGGACCATCTGGAGATATAACCAATTTTTGCTCTATTTACGAAGCTCCATTCTCCTTCCAAAACTGCATTGATTCTTGCAAAGGCATACAACCCTTTCTCTTTATTAACACAAAATTAATAAATTATACCCAGATAGCAATAAAAATGTTCTTGTTTGTCACACTCTACTTTAATCTAATATTACATGTGAACTTATCATTAAAAGTTATATTCCAAACTTCTTTATATCATTCATTTAATAGAAAATCATGGTTTACCTTCCAATTCCTTGCTACTATGAATTTGTAGCTGTTAATAAGTTTCAGTTTAATTCTTTTGTTATCCTACTCTTCTGCTTCTTATCAAATATTGATAAGAATGCTATTTCAGGGTAAATCTCTATATTTGCCTTAATTATTTTATTTCCTTAAAAATCAACCATCAAAATTTCAATATGTTCTTACATTCCCACCACATATGAAAATAAATACCTATTTTCTGACATCCTTTGCAATACAACTTAGATTAATTGACATCTATTTGATTTAATTTCACTGGAGTTAATATCATCTCCAAATTAATTTATAAAAACATTCCTTTATCCTAATAGACATAACCTTTAATATTCTTTTATCTCATATCTTCCCAAATCTTGGCACCTGTTTACTTTCTGAAATCATGTTCCTATAGTTATTTCTGAGGATTAATATTTCAGCCCCTGTATCCTGGTTTATTTCCAAATTAAAAAAGTGGATGGAGTCAACTATTCTTTTTCAAGATAAGCAATGTTGGTCTTTTCCATTTTTGTGATCTTTTTTAAATTTGGGGATGTTTAGGATTGTGTTTCTAAATGGGGGGAGTAAAACAGTTTTATTTTTTAAAAAATCATAACTCATACAATTCCTGCCCAAACTTTCCCAAATTTGGCACTAAGCAAGAGCTAACGGTCTGCTACAAGTGTACCAAATTTGGTGCTGTATTTAAAAATTAATTTTTTTTGTTTGGACTGCCCCCATTTTATAATTGCATTATAAAATGTTGATTTGCACTGTCAGCACAAGATCATTGCAGCACTCTCATACAGTAATAATATGCTAATTAGTACATTAATATAATCAAGAGACAGATTAATTAGTAATTAGAAACTATACTTTTAGTACTGACTTACAGTAATAATGAAGTCAGTTTACTTTTTCAATTTACTTTTTGCAAACCAGCCTACAGTGTCTCTTAGACTATATTTTTAGTGATTCCCAGGAGAAAAGTTGATGCTGTTAGTATTGGAAGCAACTTTGCAGCATTTGAAGAATGTACTGAGAAAAAGTCTTCTTTGACACTGATATTAGAATAATGGTAATTCCACATAATGAGAGTAGTGTTTCTTCTATATTCATTAAATATGAATAGAAAACCTTCTGTCTCCTGTAATCTTTCCTTATTTAATTGTAATATAAATGACCTTAGTACTTTGCATAATCTCAAATGAGATAGAAGTTCCTAGTTTATCAGTAAGGTTGTTGTCCTGGTAGATTAACTTCTGATTAACACTCCCATTGCTTTCTTAAAAGAACTTATGTCTGGTGTACTTAAATATTTTTATTCAAGGGGATGTTACTGTAAGTTTTAAAAAAGCAACTATGTATTAAACTTGCAATTGTATATGCTTTTAATTTTAGTAGGTATGTGTTAGACAGAGGGAGAACAATAAAAATTCTATCTTATGGCAAGTATGTTGTTTGTGTCATTAAATACTTTAAATGTTTATTTTTGCAGTATTTGCAGAAAGACGCAAAGGAGACTAGTGAATATTTATATACCAATGTTATCAGTCAATTTATTCATCTAAACATAAATTATTTGGAACGTTTAGAGAAGAACTTCATACTTTCTCTAGTATACTGTGAATATCTGGCACTTTAGGGGTTGAAAAGTTATATTGGCAAGATGAAACACGGAAACTTAACAAAGAGACTTAGTGGAAACCTTGGGAGTTGCATTTGTCAAGCAGCTAGGAAAACTGTTCATGCATACCCAGGATCCAAAGCTGCATTGGCAGCCAAAACACAAAGAACTGAAAGGTCACTTTCCTTCCTGCAGTGTGATGCTTTGTTGACATATTTTGACACACTGGTACACTACTGAAAGGTTCTGACCTTACTGCAACACAGAGAGACTTAGGATTGGATAAGCTATCTACTGTTTATGAAATTTCACAAATTCTACATTTTCGCTCCCTCTCTCGTCTCCCATGCCCAGCCTAACAGTAGTTAGTTTGTTTTTGAAAATGCCTTTGAATGATTACTGCCATTTTTCATTCATACTTTAACTGGAGGGTAGAATCATGGTGAATAAAATGTGGTGAATTTTAAATGTTCTCAAATGAAGTTTGTTATCCTACTATCTTGCAGAGGAGATCTGTATAATGCTTGTAAGTACAAATTCTACTGTGGAGGTAAGACAGGAAAAAAACAACCCTGTAAAGTGGAATTAAGAGTTCATTGTCCAATAAATACCAGTTTCTGAACATTTGTCTTAATATTGCATTTTAGTGGCATGTCAGATTTAGGCTATCATTTGACTTTTTTTTACTTCACTATCTTTTCCTTTCTTTTTGCAAAATTTGTGGTTGACTTATATATATAGCTTCCTTGAAATATTGTCACATCTTCAGAAGCTATCCCATAATACAGTCAGAATGCTTTCAGCTTCCATCTACATTACCGCAAGGCTTCAGCCCCAATTTCCTTGGTATTTCTCATTCAGATTAGACAAGCATCTAGGTTTGCATACGATAAGAGCTGACAGCATAGATCCTGCTATGTTTGCCAAAGGCCTGGTCACAGACACTCCACTATGTCAAAGAATGTCAACCCCCACAGACCTTACCTTTCAGAACTCCTTGTAATTTTTAATTGACATTTACATCTGACATTTTGAATGTACATCTTATTGTCGAGTCTTTATCTACATATGAATAGTAAAAACAATTATAGGTCAATAGCAAAGTATATAGTTTTTATTATTTGAGATGTTTGTTCTGTCTTCTGAAGCTCAGACTAGCTATACTTATCCTTTCACTTAATCTAATTTTGTGAAGCTATGTATGTGTGAAGAAAGAATTTAAAAGTAATTGATTACAATATAACCATATGATGTGTGTGATGTGTGTCATGCAAGAACACACTTTTAAAACATAACTATGCTCTTCGCAATTTTTGAAAATGCAATTTGTACAAATAACTACTCTGAATTCCCTTTGATGTAGAATATTTGATAGAAAATAGTATTTGAAATACATAATTTAGTCTGTACTGTGTAATATTTTTTTCTTTACAAGTGAAAATGAAACAGTTCAAATGAAAGTTTTAATTTGAAAATTTTCCAATTTATTACATTAATAATAATTTTCCCAAATTAGAATAGGGAACTTCATTTGCTCATAAATGTCAATAAGCAAAGAACCAACAGAAGTGGATTGTCACCAGGGATGTTGCTTTTCTACTAATTAGTTAATTTACATTTTACAAATTAACAGTAAAATTCAGATAGAAGATATTCTACAAGCATATCATAGCTTTACTGACCTGTATTTGTATTTGCCAAATTTAAGTTAATTAGAAATGTGGATGTTGTTTGTTTTATCTGTCACAAACCTCATCTTTAAAAAAAGTCTAGACACACTCCACCCCCCAACATTTATCATCTAAATAATAGTCTTCCCAAGATGGCAGCCTCATAATAAACTCTTTTCAGTGGAGTGATGGGTAATGAAGCTTGCACGTGAAGGCAGCGAAAAATGTTGTCTAGCCAAATGCATGAATATGATGGCTGGAGAATCAGTGGACTTTCTCAGTCATCAATCTTTTTAGTAGCCTCTTACACATCTGAATATTTTGATAGATGATCTAATAATTGAGTTATCTATCTTTCTAACTATCAGAGTTGCATAAAAATTATTCTCACATACTATTGAATATTAAATATATTAGACATCCAGTAAATTTTTCAAAAAAGGACCAGGTGTTGCAGAAATTTTTATAATACAGAAAATTAAACCTTCAGAAATTATGTAAGAAAACAGTATAGAGTCAGATGCTTTTGAAAAGTATTTGAATGTGTGCAAAGAAAGTAAAAAGGAAATGCAGACGTAGTTAGCATCCAATTTAAATTGGTGTGTGAAGCATAAAATAAAATGTTTTGTGAAATCTGTTCCTGACTAACGGAGATAATAGATCTGACATGAGTATGGTGGTTATAGGCAAAAGAGAACTGGGCTCCTGCGCATGTAAAAATAATACAGAATGACATCTGCTAAAATTCCCTCCTCTACACATTAAAAAAAGGAGACGAGCCCTGTCTCCTTTTGCAAATGGCCACCCTAGACATAGGCGAGTTGTGATTGGGATAGTCTCTGAATGATTGAGGTTCTTTCTCTGTTTTGCATCCATATTTGGTACTTTGAAGATAAGGGAAGTAAGACTTCAGACATGGTATTTTCACCTTTTCTGCACATACCCTTTGTCCTCCTACTCAGACTGCTGCTAACCCAAGAGGTGAGGCAGATGTAGTCTTTGTCCATCGTTTCTCTCTGTGTGCAGATAATAGCAATGGCAGAATTAAATTGGGGAAATGGAACAAAAAGAATTAATGAAACACACTTCTCAGTCTTCAAAGTAACTACTCGGGGTTGCCAAGTAATTTAAAAAATACCTCTGGAGATTCTAGTCATGCTTCTTCCACCTCACAACTCAGTATTAAATTAATCATACTTGGAAAACAGCTGTTGAATAGATTTAAATTAACAGCATTTAACATTGACAACTTAATGTTTCATTGGCTAAAATCTTTTGTACAGTTACCCAAATGGTGTAACATTTAGACACAAATTGCCATAAGTTAAGGAATCTCCCCTAGGCATAAAATGTGCCATGCTGAGTCTCATGGCTGATTCCTTAACCTTTCCACTGATTTTTGGACTTAATAACTCATTTCAAAAGTAACTGAGACTAAATTAACTGTCCTGTGTATACTTATCATGAAATAAACTCCTTAGACACTGTGGAATTTCAGAGTGAAAATGGCTACATGAAAATTAGACATAAGTGGGAAAATATATCTGCACTTTGAGTTTTCTAGGATATCATTAACATTATGTATGATTTAAGTACAAGATGTCATCTCTACATGCATGAACACTACTCTGCTTGACCTGAAGAGATTACAATAGATAATTTCAGTCTACAACAAGGTTAATGGAGAAGTTGTTTACAAGTAAATAATAAAAATAGATAATTTACAATAGATAATTTCAGTCTACAACAAGGTTAATGGAGAAGTTGTTTACAAGTAAATAATAAAAATAGTCCATTGGATGTTAGTTTTAGCTACTTATTTTATTTATAAGATTTATTACCACTTTTAGATGAAATCCCCCTCATAGTTTTTTGCTCCTTTTTTTCTTTGCAGTTCAGTGACGTTTTGCATTGTTTGTAATAATACAAAATAAACCAACTGTTTATCCCTTGACATACCAACACACTTTAGTTTTCTGCCAATAGATGAAGCTAACATTTATTTCCAGAACAAATGGCAATAGGAGCCATTAATTTCAGCAAGTTCTTTGTGATTTTTGGCAGGGGAGGAAAAAAAGCAAGCTCCCTGCAGCTGCTCCTTCCCTCCTCCATGGTTGGAGCCAGTTTCGTCTTCTGATTATTTTTGGGGATCTTCCTAAGAAAGAGAGGGTGTAATCTCCACTTGGCCCTGAGCTGAGAAGAAAAAGTTACTGTAATTTCAGAGCACTGAACAAAGACAACAGCTAAAAGTTCTTGGTAGAAGCTATGGGAACATTTTCCTAGTGGCAGCAATACATTTTTCCTGGCATTTTCATCTGAAGCAAACGATTATATAGAGTCTTTTGATCAATCCATTTCATATCATTGTTTATACATTTCAGAAACTACCTTTGTCCAGATAATATTGCTAAATGTTACTGAAACAAATATTGTATAAGAACAATAAAATTTCAAAATAAAAGCACAGAAATTATTCAAGCAGTAATGAACCAAATAGGTCTATAATTTTAAAACTGTTACAGTTTAAAATGTGTTGGAAATAAGAAAGCATTTGGATTTTGGATCAAAAGGAAGGGTTACTTCAAATCATGCCATAACAATGTTTCCATTATGGATTAATAAAGGAATCGTTAAAGCAAAAACTATATTAGGTCTATAAATTTGCATCTGCTTATGTCCAGGCTATAATGGCTATTGTTCTCAGTTAAAGGGAAAAAATCAAATTTCAGCAGAAAACATTCTGAAGATTACATCCAATTCTTCTCCCTGCTTAAATGTAATAATGTGCTGATTTTAGCCAATGTCCCTCATTGTGTTTGCAATGTGATCCCAATCTTTTTTTGTGTCTGGAACTATAGAACCTTCATCAGATGCTCCCAAAATGAATAATTGTCTTTTTTTTTCTCCTTGGAGCAAGCAAAATAATTCCTTGATAGTTTTTTTGTTTGTTGTTTGTTTGTTTTTGCTAGTCTATCTATAGCCTTCACTAATAACAGGAGGAAATGCCATAAGAGCTTTCCCTGAGAAAGGAAGGAATGTTGTGAGGGCTGGATTCAGAATGTGTGTTTTCCTAGCAGAAGGTGCATCCATTTGGTTTTCAGGGACCTCTCTCCCATTTTGCAGGGTATCCCAGCTCTCTTTACAGCATTTTGAGGGGGCTCGAGGAGCAACCATGAGAAAGAGGGAGTAGGAAAGTCTTCTTCTGCCAGTGCAGTTGTACATGCGTAAATATGGATTCAACCCCAGTGTGTTTAGAATTTGTTTCTTCCTTCCTAGGTTTTTTTTTTTCCATAGAAGAGAAGGAGCTGGATGGCATTCTTTGTTCCAGTCAATGAACATACATCCATAGAAATAATTCTAGAATTAAGTGTTTTATTTATTTATTTCATTTTTATACTGCCCGTCTGGCCAAAGGCCACTCTGGTCGGTTTACAACATATATAAACAACATGCTTAAAATACAATTTAACAGAACAGAAAATAGAAATAATAAAATGCAAATAAACAGTACCATCAAAACGTAAAAAATATATTTGCCTAAAACATTCAGAACATTTAAAACATTAAAAATAGTGGGCTAGCAGTAAATTGAGTGTTCGACCTTAATATTGTCTATCTAGGATAGCCAATATGTTGTAGTAGGTAGAGTGGCAGACTAGGACTTGGGAGACCTGGGTTCTTTCAGCCACAGAAACTCACTGGGGAAGGGGTAACATTGGTAAAACCACTTTTTAAATATCTCACTTACCTTGAAAGCCCTATTATAGTTGCTATAAATCAAGTTCCAGCTTGATGGCACAGAAATATACAGTGGTGCCTCGCTAGACGATGTTAATCCGTTCCACGAGGATCGCTGTCTAGCGAAAACATCGTCTAGCGAAGCACGTTTTCCCATTGGAATGCATTGAAATCGCTTCAATGCGTTCCAAGGGAAAACGCAGTCGTCTTGCGAAATTTCCCATAGGGAAACCTCGTCTAGCGAGTGAGGGTCCCCATAGGAATGCACTGACAGCTGCACTGACAGCTTTTGACCACTAGTCGGCGCACTCCTATGGGGAAACCTCATCGTCTAGCGAAATTCCCCATAGGGAAACATCGTTTTGCGAAGCGCAGTAGCGCTCGCAAAAAGGCATCGTCTAGCGATTTCCTCGTCCTGCGAGGCAATCGTCTAGCGAGGCACCACTGTAACGGATTTTGTGAGGTTTTAGCTGATTTTATGATTTTATGCAGTTGAACTGCTTTTCTGCCTACTATGAATGGACTACATTATAAGTAAGATATAAAGCAGTAGGTCAAGTACAGAAATTTTGTCAATGAACAAGTGTTCTCTCCCCACTAGTTTCCTTTCATTTACCTTCTAGTCTCTGTGTTCAGAACAGAGGGAAGAGCAGCATGGTTTGTATGTGCAGGATCACAAGTTTAGTTCTTGGTATCTCCAGCTGCAGAAGACCCCTCTGAAACCCAAGAACCACTGCCAGCCATTATAGATGGTAATGAATTGAGTGAGGCAACAGTCTTCTTAAGAATAAGCTGCTGTCTTTGTTACTGTACTCTTTGGTACAAATTGGTTTACTCTGTGATCAGGTTTTCAGCCATTGGGTAATAGTTTCAGCCTTGTGGCTCCCAGGACATTTTACAAAAGACAAATAAGTGATCAGATCAGTATAAATGTCACACAATTAGGCCAGTGATTAAAGCGGCAGATTGAAATAAAACTCAGTATTTTAAAAGCCAGGAGAACACAGAGGTCTTTGGTTCTCCAAAGGTAGCAAGTCAGACACTAGACAAGCCATGACTGGGAAGGCTCATGCCCTAGCTACTACCTACCTTTCTTAGAAAGGAGCTTTCATCAATCATCTCAGCTGATCAATCCCTGTAGGGCTTTACAGTACATGTACTTTTGCAATAGAGGTAAAGGTCACTCCGTGCATATGTGTGGTAGAGAAGAAAGACATAACTTCATGTTTTGAAACATTATTTAAATATATATCAATCAAATTTAAAATCTCCAACTTGACACGTACACCATTCAGTTTTGGCACTGTTAACGTCTCCTGAAGCCAGATTAATACTTTTTTTTCTGCTGTATTATCAGAGCCCGGAAATGTTACTTTAGGGAGCAACAATTCCCAGAATCCACCAGCCAGCACTGGTTGGCAGGTCAATTCCTCACTGTGCCATCCAGGAGAAGAGCCAGCCTGTGTGGCCTTGGGCAAGCTACACGGTCCCAGGGTGCCTCCAAAAGAAAGGAATAGTAAACCACTTCTGAGTCCTTTTCCCTAGGAAACATTGGAAAGGGTTGCCATAAGTTAGAATTGACTTGAAATATATAAATATTATTTTATGGCATGCATACATATTATTTGCCATGTAGTTCACAACAATAGAGGAAATTTTTATTCTTCACTGAGGGACTTCCTGTTTTTTAAAGGCTGATTTCAAATTGAGAATAAAGTTAATTTATATGAGTGAGGCAAGGGAGTGCAGTAACCCTGTTCCACCATCCTTTTCTTCATAGCAGTTGTTTATTGAACACAGAGTCTCTATACATGCAGTTTCTCCACACAATCAGAAATGCAGATTTTCCCCCCAAGGTTCTAGATCACATAGAAGACCTTAATGTATAGCAGAGGTTCTACTTGTCAGGCTCATTACCCAGAATGAGAGGTCTCGTGGAGGGGAACAAGGCTACCCTGTTTCCTTTCCTTACTCTTTTGAAGGAATCTATATCAACAATGCCTAAACAGAGCTACTATCAATCACATTTTTGCCATTTACAATTGATTTTCCATTTTGGCAACAAATCATTTGTTTGAACTGCTGATCTTGTTTTTTAAGCACTGGCCTGTACTGTCACTTATTCAGATCCAAAATCCACCAACCTCAGACATTCGGCAAGTGTAAATAAAATATGGTGGCACAGGATAGTCATTTGGTAAATGAAACCTTCATGTGGTACATGGAAAATATATATATATATAAAGGACAACCTGTGCCCAAGATTCTGTTGTGTGATTCTCCTGAGCCCCAGTGGGGATTTTCCTCAATCATCGTAACGGCAGGAGCAGCAGCCCCATTGCTTCTTTTAATATACAGATGGAGCCATTTGCTAGTGCAAGAAGTAGGAAGCAATATATAACAGATCTTAGGCTCATATGTACAATGACTTATTATTATGGTGTGTGACTCACATTTCAGTTTAATAAAATTGAAATGTCACTTTAAGAAATTAACTTCTAAAGCATGTGAAATTATATTCCCAGTTAAACTATTCTAGGATTGTTAGCCTCTCTTTCAATTTCTTGGGTGCCTAAATATTTGGTAGGTCAACATAATAATTTTTTTGATTACTTTGAGGATAAAAATTTTCATGTTCATCTCCACTCAGATTCCAGACAGACCAGACTGAGTTGATCAGTGTACTGTCATTTCCCCATTTGGTGGAATTAGTGAGAGCTGTTTCATCCTGAGAGTTTGGACAACATGTTAATAGTTGTGGAACCAACCACCTAATCTCTCATTCCCTGTCCATCCAGGTTGATTAAAACCAACTAAGAGAGGAAGGCTGGCTAGGTTGGATCCAGAATGTGGTGGATGAAGGTGCTACCACCTGTAAGAAGTAGTCATGTGATGAGTGCTGAAGAAGACTAGTTTGTATTCAGATGTATTGAATAAATATTATTCAATGGTCCCTTTTCTTTGGGGAAAGAGACTCAAAATAGTGGTAATGGCTTGGCTTCAAGCACTCTTGGAGGAAACCAGTTTACTATACCTTCCATATTTGTGTTAGAACTTAGTTTTCGGACTGAATAAGATCTGCTCACTCAGAAAAGTCACATTTCCTGAGAGAAGGAACAAAGATGTGCAACCTGGTGACATCTCTGCAAGACAGGTATTGGTGGCACCATTTTAATGTTGAATCAGTTCCTTTTTGTGGAGCTCTTTAAAGCCACCTGCCACCAGGCACTCTCTTGTTCCCATTTGTAAGAAGAGTTTGGGTACAATCATAGGAAGACAGTATCATCAATATATCATGTAATCTGAGGAAAGGATAGCTGAGAGAACACCTCTGAGAGATGGCCCAGCCATTACTGTTATTGTCAGGGTCCTTTCTTGATATGCTACATCCTGTAGTTGCCTATCTTGCAATAATGAGGTCTTTTCCATGTTGGAACCCACTGTCTGGACTACTCTTCCCCCAATAAATAAAACATACGCTGACTCTTTTGCAATTTCAGCATATGTTCAAAATTTTATTTACCTTAACATTTACTGGCTTAGGACATTTGTTCCTTTTTTGTTCATTTATGCATGCTATTAAAACTGCTTATATGAATTTTAACCAATGTGTATTTTTGCATTATAATTTTACCTTTCTAAACAGCTTCAGTGTATTGTATATATGTATATTATATGCACATTATAAAATTGGAGGCAATATTTGTTTGTTTAGTTAGTTAATCTTACCTTTCCACCACTGAACTGAAGGCAGTATAGATGGCTTTCATCCTCCCCACTTCATACTCAAAACAACCTTGTAAGGTAGCAAAAAAGAAACTAGACCAAGATCATCCAGTAGGTTTCGTAGCTTGGTAAATGCTAGATGTGAGCATACTGTATCTTACCCACATCATAACACTTCCCCAAATCACACTGGCTGAATGAATACAACACAATACAGTTAATCTGAAATATTTGTTTAAAAATGTGAAGATCTTGCAGTTTCCCATTTTAATTCATTGGCATAGTCTTCTAATGGCTATGAAAGAAAAACAAGGAATCCTATTCTTTTGTTTTAAATAATAAATATTCCTTTGTCATGAATACTCCTAGGTTTTCCTGATTTATATCTGAATTGTAGATGTGTAGCTTTTCTGATGTGTGATATTATTTGTGAAGTAAAAGTAATGTTGTGATAGTATGTAGGCTTAGAGGATGCCATTAAAAGGCTGTGCTAGTTGCAATGCTGGAAAATGTTGTCACCCACTATTTTTCTGAGGTTTGTCATTTATCTAAAAGAAGCAATCTGCTGCAGGAGGATCTCTGTGTACATTCCTATTCATGTGGTCTGAGCTTGTCTCTTCATGTTTCATTATTTAGGTCTGATGTGTAGTTAGTTCTTATCAAAACTAATACTATCTGAAGTACTAGGCTTCCAGTGGTCACACAACAAACATCAAGATTTCTTCAGCTTGATTAATATTACTAAGGACAGTATTTCCTTAAACTTGAGTATTGCCTCAGTGTCTTTATGGGTTACATTTTCTAGATATATTTCATTGAACATTTTGATTTGAGTGTGCATAACTGCATACCCATTTGCAGTTTTTCCAGATGCATGGTGTTTAAACTTGAAATGCAGTACCTAAAACAAATAATTTATTGTTCTGAAGACTGCCATCTCTCATACTTAATTTTTATATGTTAGCTCAACATTATACCAACTGTTCTGTACCACATCAGGTTTTGGAAATGATTACCTTTTACATTTGTTCCTATGCTGCTTTGTTAACAGAAAATATTTAACCTTTTTTCTTTTGCTATTCTTATTGCAATATTATTTGTTTCCAAGATTGTTTTTTAGAATGCATATAATAAGAAAGCAAAA
Source organism: Intellagama lesueurii (assembly GCA_037013535.1). Taxonomy (NCBI): domain Eukaryota; kingdom Metazoa; phylum Chordata; class Lepidosauria; order Squamata; family Agamidae; genus Intellagama; species Intellagama lesueurii. The sequence continues at coordinate 49,732,967 of JBAJHW010000001.1, forward strand.
TTTAATTGGATATCTGAAAGTATTTTCTATCAACAGATTAGTGTTTAAATGTTTTGGCTTAAAAGCAATCTTCTAGCTTTCAGTTTACATTTAGCATCTCTTTTTAAAATAAAGTGTGGATGTTGATAGCTGAAACTATGTAAAGTTAAATTTGAATACAGGCCCCAGAGTTTGAATCTCTTAGTATTGTAACAGTTTTACTAAAAAAAAAAATGTTTAAAATCATAGATTAGAGATGAATGTATGACAAATAGAGCGGATTCAAAAAGAACCCAATGTTTTCATTTCTACAGCATCCTCCTGTAGGGATGACAGTCTTCTTGTTTTGTTTTCCTTTGGCTGTATAGTGAGCATGTCTGAGTTTTAGAGACCTGAAGCTCTAACTGCACTTGAATAGCGATAGTGATGGCAGTGAGTTTCTGTCCAGAGTTAATCAGCTGCAGAATTTGTAAACTGCACATATGTCAGAGTTGAAAATGTTAGCACTCTACCAGAAGCTTGAAAAGGTTAGATCTGATAAAAGCCATCAGCAGTTAAAGAAAGTGATTTATGGGACTGTAATGACACAAAATGCCTCATTTATCACTCCTATATAGATAGGTTAAGGTTTCAGTGTCATACTTTAAAAACTTGACCACTTAGAATTGTCAAAATAGGTCCTTAATTACCCATCATGCATTTCAGTTTGAATTTCCCTCTCTGCATATTTTGTAATTTTTTTCTTATTTTCCCATTGAGCATTCCATGTTCCTTTCCCCCCATGTTATTCAACTTCCGTAATTTTTTAAAAATGTATTGTCAGTGATGTAGAAATGTTAACGGGCTAATTCAGTAGACATAAATACTCGTGTTTTTCTAAGGTACATTCACACAGATATTATGTGTAAGTGAACATTTTGAAAAGTAAAACTGTTCATGCTTCACCAATTCTTTAAGGAAATTTAGTTATTTATTAAGGCCCTGTAACTTTGTATATTTCTAATATACAATTATGATATAATGTTTTATATGGAAGCCTTCCATTCTTAACCGTGCCAGTTACGGTGCCTATTAGTTTAATAAACAGTGGCAAATTGGCAGAATAATCCTGTAACTTATTGTCAATAAACAGAACAAAATCCTTTTTTATTGCTGTGTCAAAGTGTGTAGCTTCAAATAGAAAGTATTCTTTTATTCAGGATAATTTTACAAGTTGGATAAGAAGCATTTTTTGTTTTCTCATTCTTGGGACTTGGCCTGATTCAATTCTTTAAAAAAAGAAAGAAAAGAAAAAAGACTCATCTGGTTTATGCATGTGAGATATCAATGATTCAAAATGCCAAGAAATGCCTCAATATCGCTGCACAATACCATACCCGCATTGCCAACAATAAAAAGGATGGCAAGTTTTGCAAACAAAGGGCAGCCTGAATGTTGATAACATCCATGTCAGCAGTCTAGATGGTCTACAGGATACCCTCCTGTGCTCAGTACCATTCACAAAGCAAGGGAAAAATCCCAGAAGCTCACACTTTTTTTCATCTGTTAACCACTTCTCACCCAAACACAAAGCATACATGCATAGATACAAAAGCACGGTGTCCCATCTTCATAAACCAGAGGTTTTTTAAGAACTGAAGTCTAAGTATATATGCACTACACACAAATTTCAACAGAAACTTCTTTCACATAGAATTACCCACTGCTGGAGGGTCCCAAGAGATAAGCACGTGATCTGTGCTATGGTTGCTGGGGGAGGACAAAAGCAAGAACACCTAGTATGTGGCTGTAGTCCCTCTGGACTTAATGAAATGGTGAAGCAAAAGTGTAAGTGCAACGCAGCCGATGTAGAAACATACAAATTCTTTAGCCTCTCAGATAAACTTATGTTCTCATGCCCAATCTGCAGAATGTAGACCAGAAAGCTATATACCAATTTCTAAATCCTTTCCCTGGGATAGGCAACCTAAGGAAGAAAAGCTCTATGGACATGTTTTGTGCACATTTTCCAAAAGATGTCTCCTCACCTTTTGAAATAAAAACTGAGGGCTTGGACTTACCAAAGATTGTCACTGGAAATCAAGGTCAAAATCATCCGTACTAGATAAAAGAGAATAGAGTGAGAAAGAATAGTTTCCTATAGGCAAAGGTGTTGGACAAGGGTGCATTTCATCCCCTTACCTGTTCAATCTGTACGCAGAACATATCATACGGAAAACCGAACTGGATTCAGATTAAGGAGGAGTGAAAATCGATGGGGGGGGGGGGGAATCAATAATTTAAGATATACAGATGACACAATTTTACTGGTAGAAAGCAGCAATGATGAAACAACTGTTAGTGAAAATGCCAAAGCAGGACTGCAGCTAAATATTAAGAAGACAAAAATCATGGCTTCTTTAATAATGACAATGAATAAATTGTAATGGTTAGATTTTGTGTACCTTGGATCAGTCATCAATTCAAGAGACTTCAGCCAAGAAATCAGAAGAAGACTGGGACTAGGAAGGGCAGCAATGAAGTAACTAGAAAAGATTAACAAATGTAAGGATGTGTCATTGGAGAACCAAGACCAAGATCATTCACGCTCTTGTATTTTTGATCACCATGTATAGGTGTGGTAGCTGGACAGTAAAGAAAGCTGATAGGGGAAAAAATGATTTATTTGAAATGTGGTGCTGGACAAGAGTTTTCCGGACACCCTGGGTTGCCAGAAAGACAAACAAGTGGGTCCTAGATCAAATCAAGCCTGAACCATTTCTGGAGGCAAAAATGTTGAAACTGAGGCTGTCCTATTTGGGGCACATCATGAGAAGGCAGGATTCTCTGGAAAAGACAATAATGTTGGGAAAGGAGGAGGGCAACAGGAAAAGAGGAAGACCAAATATGAGATGGACTGAATCCCTAAAAGATGGCACGGGTTTGAGTCTATAAGAGCTAAGCAGGGTGGCTGATGAAGGACATTTTGGAGATTGCTCATTCACAGGGTTGTCAAAAGTTGAAGGTGACTTAATGGCACATAACAACAACAACAGACAGTGCATTTGACACATCAGTCTGATCTACTAGAATAAATAAGGAGTCTAGATCCCAGTTGATGCACACAAACTTAGATCTGAACTGGGCTGCCAGTTGGTTGCAATTCTCTTTAGTTGGCTGTAATGTTTGCATCTATCTGGCATTTGTAAGGCTATGGACAACTTGAAAGAGTTTCGCCTGTTGTTTAGAGGCTGTGTTAATCAATTTGGTTTTTATAGCCTCTTTTTTGCAGCGTTAAGTAAATTGCAATATTTGCCAGACATCTCTCTGACTGCAGTCAGGAGCTTTCTTCCATCCACTCTCTAGCCATTGTCTTAATCTCTCCATCACCCTCAACTCTTCTGTAAACCATAGTGATGGTTGGGTTCTGCAATGAAGAGGGTGTTTTTGAGTGATCAAATCTGCTTCCCAGGTCACCTCTAAATACCAGCGGGTGACCTGGGTTTCAATAGGAGCACCAACCAGATCAGCCAGAAAACCCCCAAGGACGTTCTGGAAACCAGTTGGATCCATCAGTCTTCAGGGGCAGACCATTCATGGGTAGATCCATCTATCCCATGGAGAAGCACCATTGTACAAAGTCCAAAGTTCCGTAGGTGATGATATGACCATGACAAAGCAAGAGACTCAAGGTTTACCATCTTCAGATCATCTTCTTTGTGCCCAGAGATGAACACCAGGTCCAAGGTGTGCCCTGCCACATGTGTAGGACCTGTGACATGTTGAGACAGGCCTATAGATGCCATGATGTCCATGATCTCCGATGTTGCCCCAGTGACATACGTTTCCACATATATGTTACAGTCCCCCAGAAGTAAGATTCTAGGGGATCTGAACAGTGTACCTAAGATGAGGTTTGTCAGCCCTGGAAGGGAACCATTGGGTCTGGGGCCGGGGGGAGTACACCAACATTATTCCCGCTATATCCATATGGTCCAGCATTAGGTGAAGACAGTCCAGGCCTGGGCCTGAATAGGCAGAGTACCTGCTGACCTTAATAGATTTCATAGGAACTGTGGTGGCACCCTTTCCCCGCCCTTCTGTCTGCCATGATGCTAGATGGAATATCTTGGAGGATATATCTGGGAAAGGATAATCATTCCATGGATTAGGTAAATTATGTGATTTGAACAAAGCTTTTCAAACACTGCACTGAGACAACTTCTATGTTGTATGTGCATTGAGTTTCTAAATTCAAAATGGTGTCATTGCATGAATTTTAGTATGAATATGATATGAATTTTCATAAAAATTCTTAATTAAGCAAGAGAAGGGAAAAGGAAAGCACACTTTTTAGCATATTATCTTTTAATAGTATCTATAAATATTAAGAAATAATTCTAGCCCATCAAGGATAGCAATCAGAAGGACTAAAAGATTTTTCTATGAGACGGATTCCATTTTACAAGTAGATTTTTAAAATAAAGTTCACTATTACAACTGAATTAAAAGATACAATATCTATCCTTTAAGAGGAAGCAATAGTCTCTACAACTCTTTAGTAAATATTAAAACATATATTTGCAAATATCCTATTTGTTCCCCAGGAGGCTCAGAACCTTCTGGGGGAATGTTTTATTTCTAGAAAAATGCTGCAGCTGAAGTCTTAATCAGTGTTACACAGATTAGCTGCTTGAAAAGGATTTAAGCCATTGTTGAGTATAGCATTGTTTAGTTTCAGTATTGTTTAGTAAACAATGGCCTAAAGTCTACAGGTTATTTACACATATACAATTAAATTCACTGTAGTGAATTGCCACTAACTAAGAAGGCACTGGTCTGTTTACTAGGTGTATGCCTGTTACACAATAGGACTCATTCCTTATAACTAGAGCCTTGTAAATTAGCAACAATTAAGAAGTGAATTAAGCAATTTAATTTATGTGTAAATCACCAATGCTGGCTATTGCAACATAAACTATCAGTTTTATTACTGTGCTTGATGTAAAATATAACTAGTTGCTACATATCTTGGCTAGGTTGAAGAGGAGGGTTTTTTTGTTAAATAGAAAGGATGAATTGAGGAGATTATCTATTAACTTGAAGGAGACAATAGGTAGATCATGTGAATATACTATCCATCATTATCTTCATATATTTCTTTAATGTGTCCATTTTATAATTTCAGGTTCAACTACTTTATTAAACTTATTTTTTGTTTTATCAATGTCTGTGATGCCATTTTAAATATTGAAAATGCATTTATTTGCCCTTTTCAGATTAGTTAAAACAAAAGAAGCGCAGTTATTGATGTCTTTGAGAATTTAATTGAGCCAAACTGTATGTTGCATTCTGGGGAAAGTGTAACCTGACTGTGTAGCCGCTTACAAATCATTTTGTCTTTTAGGGCTTGGTTCCTTTCTTTAACCTTGTCTTCATCTACCGACGTTTTCGTAAGCTTGGCTTGCAGGTTGTCTTGTGCTCACCCAGAGCAAGTCCATCAGTTACACTGACTAGTTGGTTTGTTCAAATTTATGGGCAAGTTATCCTTTCTGTGGAGCTTGTTCCACAAATAAATCAATCTCACAATGAAGTGCATTTTCAGTGCATGTCTTCAGTTAGCTGAACACTTGTTTCCTATAAATTTTACAGTTTTAGTTTTACTGTGGTGATGGAAATCAAAATCCTATCACACCACCCAAAAGTACATTTATGATCTTGTTTCTATTCACTGGAAAACTAGTCTAGTATTATTTCAAAATACTTAATTTTGATAGTTTATTAGTTGCCCATATAGTGGTTGTAACTTATCCAGAGATACTTCAGGAGTAGCCAGAGCATAAATATCCTGCTTCAGTTCAAGAAATGAATGGTCCCAGAAGTAAGTGCTGGCTAAATATCTCAGTAGTTTAGCTATCTGGCTCGGAAACCATTATCCGTACTCTTGTATTTCTGATCACCATTTATGGGTGTGAAAGCTAGACAGTTAAGAAAGCTGAAAGGAAAAAAAACTGATTTGTTTGAAACGTGGTGCTGAAGGAGAGCTTTGCAGATATCCTGGACTGCCAGAAAGACAAATATGTGGGTCCTAGATTAAATCAAGCATGAACTATATCTGGAGGCAAAAATGTTGAAACTAAGGCTGTCCTACTTTGGACACATCATGAGAAGGTAGGAGTCTCTGGAAAAGACAATGTTGGGAAAGGTGGAAGGCAGCAGGAAAAGAGGAAGACCAAATATGAGATGAAATGAATCCCTAAAAGAAACCACAGGCTTGAGTCTACAAGAGCTGAGCAGGGTGGCTGAGGAAGAACATTTTGGAGATTGCTCATTCATAGTTGAAAGTAACTTGATGGCACATAACAACAACAAGTGTGCCCAATATTGCTGAAATGGAAGGAGACGGCATGGTTGAAGCTCTGAGCTACATCAGTAGACAAGTTTAAAAGATTTTAATTTAATATAAGGTGCTTGGCTTGTGGGACAAATGTGAAGGTGAAAATTGGTTCAAAATTATTGAGGGGGAAATAAAGGCTTTGGAGGACAAGATATGTTGCAGTGAAAGGCACATGTAATAATCAGTAGACATGGGTGGGCATTTGGTTGGTATGTTGCAGCATCAGAGAAGTATGGGCTCTTAAATGTTTTGAATGTGTTTACTGTGGTCTTGGGGGGGGGATGTACTTGCTTTATTTCACAATGCCATTCCACTTTATCCTGTCAAGTTTTCTATATAGTTTCATAATCTTCTCCCTTCCATATACGTAGTAAAGAAAAATATGGACCTTTTAACTTTCAAGTTAAACTCTGGAAAGGCTTTTTCAGTTGAGTAGAGTGCTTTTTAAATCATCATAGAGTTTAAGTCCAGTTACTCACTATGTGTCACCTAGCTGGTGCTCAGTTTCATTGCTCTCTGAAGTTCATGCTTTACAAAGCTTGTGGAACACTATATATTGCTTAAGACAGAATGTGTTCCATCATCATCAGTGTGAATGAGGTCTCTTTTAACATGGGAATTTATGTTCCTGAATATACTTTGTTTTGATCAGTTTTGACAGTGAAATGTGGTTCTGTTTAATCAGAGTATATTGTACAATGTGTTTGTTTGTTTTCATTCATTCATTCATTAATTCAATTTGCATCCCGCTCCCATTAGTGCCAACGCACTACTCTGGGCAGTTGCAACAAATATAAAACAGAGGATAAATAAAAATAAAAGCACTAGAAGCAATTGCAAATAACTATTTACAAAACAAAAAACAAATGGCGCAAAACAATCATATGGGAACCAAAGCAGACAGAAATAAAAAAGAATAGGTGATCAGCCTACGTTGGTGTGGAAACCCTCTGTACAGTCAGGTCTTTAGTTACCTCCTAAATGTCAGCAGAGAGGGGACTAGGCAGAGCTACTCCAGAAGCTGGTTCCACAAAGTTGGAGCCACTGCAAAGAAGGCTTTGCCTCTTGTAGAAGACTTATGGGCTCCCTCCTCCCTCAGAGGAACCTCAACAGGGATGATCTTGTGGGTCAGGCAGATAACATTAAGGAAAGATGCTCCAACAAGTAACATGGACCCAAGTATTCCAAGTATCAGATGTCTGATCACATGACAGTACCCCAAACATGGTTCTTCTTTGTGGCCTCTCTGAATCACACTATGGGTAATCCGTGCATGCGCGGAGCCTCGTCAGAATATTCTAGAGCTTCTGCGGTAGCAAAGGAAAATACATTAGCATAGACCCCTCCCCCCTGGTATATGTACCTTGGCGCTAAGGCTCTCCCTTCAGTTTCTTTCAACCACCGCGTTGAGAGCCTCGATTGTTGCTTCTGTGAGAAATCTGAAAATGAAAGTAGGAAAGTTATTGAACTTTATTTATTATATTATCCTTATTATTTTCAAAACAAGATACGCTCCGGCCTTAGGGCCGAAGGGTCCCCACACACACACACCTTTCCGTTGTTTTCTTTTCAAAACCGGTTCTTGGTTCATGGCCTTTTCAGGCCCCTTTAAAAGCTGCGTAGCCTGCGATAACGAGATTACGCTCTCTGACGGCCTCCCTAAATGCCTTTTTTGCCTCGGTGAGGCCATCAAACTTCTTCATCCCCTCACTGCAAAAACTTTAAATGCGGAGTTCTCCTCAGTCGCCTCGCTAGACTCAAGCTTCGGCTCTGGGAGCAATCCCTAAAGCCATGGATGAAGCTGTTTCCAAAGCGACAAAACAGCACCCGTCAGCTACTCCATCTCGTTCCAATCGATAACCTACTCTGCCCTTGATATCGACGGTCACGCAAGTGCACAAAGCCAAACATTCGACGTCGAAACCCTCGACATCGAAAACAGCCTTTAAGAGAAAACCGTCCATGGATGCTTCCTCGGCACCGGAACCGTCACCTCCAAAGAAGGCTAAGTCTTCGAAATCGAAGCCTTCCAAAACCGTTTCCCCGACTCCACAACCACCGGAGTCTAGAAACCTCATCTACGTCGGTTCTCTTTCAGATGAGGAGGCACTTCCACCTCATCAACCTCACCATTGCAGTCTCCCGAATGGGAACAGCATGTTGATCGACTCACGGCTTCCCCGATAGCCCGCGACAATCCTCGGGCTCTCCGAGTGAGTCTTCACAAATTGCCTCGTCAGACATCCATGGCGCTAAACGCAACCAAAAACTGTGCCTTACTCTGCCCCTGTAGACCTACCACCTCGGCCTCCGGCACATCAACAAAGGCATCAAGCCTATATGACCGTCCGCTTGCCTTCTCGCGCAGAAAGAGATCATGCTCAGCACCATCATCGGGATGCCGTTTGCCCCAATCGGAGAAGCCTGCCAAACACTATCGCCCAGTCGCTCTTCCTGGTCCGGTGGCGCTGCCCCTGCAGGATGTCTCTGCTAGGGAGCCTTTGGTGTCGAAGCGATCTTATTACCATGATCGACCAGGACTACCTGGCGCCTCTTATCTGCCAGCACCTAAGAGCCCCAACCAAGCCGATCAATACTCCTCGGCTCCGGGCACGTTGCAGCACCAGCAAGTTACTATTTTCCTCTCCATTAGGAGGACCACGAGTGCTCATCCCGCTCAGTGTCACCGGCGTCTGTCTATTCCACCATAATATAGTGTGGTCCATCGACGCCTTTACCACTTCGACAGCTCTCTCAACACCGACAGCAACCTCCATTTCAACACACCTTGATACCAACCCTTTCGATATTGACGATCCTCGATATCGAACGCTGTCCATGGACGCACCTTCGACGTCCATACCGATCGATGACCCTCGATATCGACCACTGTCCACTGATGCCCCTTCGACATCAACAGCTCGGCGTTGACACCAATATTTTGAGGACCAGCCACTCGACGTCGATATCAATCGATAGTTGATTGACTCGACGCATGATGCCGATCCACCTGATCATGGTTCCAGGCCTCAAACACCATCAGGACTTTTAACGTCGCCGGATTCTGACCTGGCAGACACAGACCCTCCGTCACCAGTAGAGGATTTTCAAACCTATGCTTAACTAATGATTCGTATGGCCAAATACCTCGACCTACAAATCCATAGACCCACTGCTGGAGCAGCAGATCATCTTTATGATCCCATCTCTAAAGATACTATCACACCGGTCCATATCTCCATGCTCCCTTCTCTCCTGAGCACATCTAGACCAAACCAGCATCATCTCATTCAGTGTTAAAACGCATAGACAACCTTTATCGAGTACATGATCCGGGCACACTCTTTTTACAGAAACAACAGCTCCCAATTCCATATTCGTCAAAGCTTCACAATCTTGCTCTCGACACAGAAAAATACTAATACCACCAACCCTGGATGACATCTTCACATCCCACTGTCTGAGGAAGTCACACAACATCCTGAGAGATTCTTCCCATCCTGCTTACAACTTTTTTGAACTGTTGCCGTCTGGCAGAATATATAGAACAATTAAGACTCGGACCACACGTTTTCTGAATAGTTTTTATCCCAGAGCTATAATTGTACTTAATAATGAGCTTAAAGATCACCAGTAGTGAATAGTTGGACAGTGTTACTTAGCCTGCGGTGTAGATGTTTGTATTCTTAGTGGGGGATTTTTAGTGGGGGGGGGGAGTGTTTGGGGATTTTTTATGTGTGTGCATGTGGGTCTGGTCCCTGGGTGTCTGTGTGAATTTCGTTGTATGGGTATACTATGTATATACTTAAAATTGACAATAAATTTATTTGAGACTAAAGACAGCAGGCGCATTGACTCCATGGGCAGATGGTTATACTCTTCTTAGCACAAACTTTTCAACAAGAGGGTCTTTCGATGGTGAAAAAACAGATGCTATCTGCTAGACACACAGTTGATGCCGCACCTCAATCAATGGCTACCTCTGTAGCGCTTTGACGTTTCTCTTGACCTAGAACCACGGGTCTAACCGAGGACGCGCATGCGCGCATTAAAGATCTCGCATTCAATAGAGTTGTTCTCTTCAATGCCGAGACTGATGACATTATTGAGAATGTTCAGAAAAAGAGGACAGCTGCCAGGCGTTTGGGAGTCTACCCCACATACCAGCAACTCCCTCAGTGCAATCAGTGGCGCAGCCCTTACACCTCCTATCAAAAATTTCAACAAGAACCTCAAAGACAAACATCTTACATGCCTTACTACAAACAACAACCTTACCAAGCCAAACCTCGCCAACAAACCACAACTACGCGCAATGACCTTAAGCCTAAGCATCGTGTTTGACATCCAACCAGCCGAGATCCCAATACCACCTCCCACCTCTCCTCCTCCCCTTTGGAAGCACTTACCTACATGGAAAAACATCACTACAGATGCCTGAGTGCTCTCCATCATAAGAAACGGGTACCGCATCGAATTCCACCAGCTTCCTCCACCTTCACACCTCCGTCGCAAACTCTACAAAAAGAAATATAGTTGTTACTACTCAAAGACGCCATAGAACCAATACCACTACAACACACAGTCATAGGTTTTTCTCTCGCTATTTCACCATCCCCAAAAAAGATGGAGGCCTTCGCCCCATCCTCAACCTCAGGGAGCTAAATCAATACATCACTACCACCAAGGTCCGCATGGTTACCCTCGAGTCTGTCCTCCCCTTACTCCGTAGAAAAGACTGGTTCGCAGTCATAGACCTAAGAGACGCCTATTTTTCATGTCTCCATTCTTCCTTCTCACAGGCCCTACTTATGTTTCCAACTCGGAACTCAGGCCTACCAATTCAAAAGACTTCCATTCAAACTCAGAACAGCTCCCCGAGTATTCACCAAATGCATGGCCCCTGTGGCAGCTTACCTCAAACTTCACAAAATTCACATCTCCCCGTACATCGATGACTGGCTGCTCGTAGCACGCTCCCATCACAAAGCACAACGAGTCATTCGCTTCACTTTGTCTCTTCTCCAGGATCTCGGCCTTGCAGTAAATCTACACAAATCCAAGTTAAAACCCACAAGGCTGGTTCATTATATAGGAGCAATTATAGACCCCCAACATGCTCAGGCGTTTCTTCCAACAGACAAACGCCTCAATCTAATCTCCTTACTACGTGCCTTCACTCCTCATGCGCTCGTATCTGCTATAACAGCCCAACGTGTTTTAGGCACTGTGGTGTCCATGACTGCTGTGGTTCAGCATGTTCGCCTCAAAATAAGATAACTCCAGGCATGGTTCCTAGCTTTGTTCAACCCATTGACAGACTCACCACATATGTTGCTGCAAGTCACTCCAGAACTCGCCTCCCAGCTTGCATGGTGGCACTCTGCTCAGAACCTGACGATGGGACAGCCCTTTCAACAACCCCGCCCACAAATCCAGGTTACTACAGATGCCAGCCTTACCAGCTAGGCTGCCCATTGTAGATCCCTGCAAATCCATGCCCGGTGGTCACAAAGAGAGAAACTCCTCCATGTCAACGAGCTAGAACTCTTAACACTAAGAAAAGCTTGCAGAGCTTTCAAAAACCATCTCGTGGGCAAAATGGTTCAAATAGCCACAGACAACACCACCATGATGTATTATATTCTCAAACAAAGGGACACTCACTCCCCAAGTCTTTTATACCTTGCTGTTGACCTGTGGGAATGGTGCCTCTCTCATCACATTTGTCTAACGGCAATACATATAGCCGGTCAAGACAACAATCTGGCAGATTTGCTCAGTTGAAAAAAATCACAAGCCCACAAACGGGAGCTAGATCAATCTGTTTTTCTCTCCCTGTGCAAACGATGGGGCACACCCACCATCGACCTCTTTGCCTCCCGGGTAAACTGGAAATACAAGCGTTACTACTCCCACACAGGAGTAGGCAAGAACTCCCGCGGAGACTCATTCATCGGCCATTGGCCCAAGTCACTCATTTACCTGTTTCCACTGTTCCCGCTCCTCCACAAAGTTGTAGTCCGGTTTCAGCAGGACAGGCCCAATACTATCCTGATAGCTCCATGGTGGCTGCGACAGCCATGGTTCCCAATTCTCCACCAGCTGTCGTCCGACATTTATTACCTGCCCCATCTACCTCACCTGCTCATACAGAACAAAAATCAAATTCTCCACCCAGATCTTCCTGCTCTTTATCTCGCAGCGTGGAGGATTCGGCCTCACTGATGAATGTCATTCATCATGCAAAGAAACCTTCAACCAGGAAGGCCTATATGTATAAATGAAAAAAAATTCAAGCTTTTACTGCAGCGTCATCTTTTTCCTCAACCAAGTCCTCTTTTACCACTGTCTTATGTTTTTTTTTATTGCAGTTAAAAACTAAGGGTCTTTCTCTCTCGTCCCACAAGGTCTACCTTTCTGCAATTGTGGCTTATCAACCATCAACCTCTCAGGCAACTAAGTTTTTCAGACACCCTACTCTGAAACGTTTCCTCAAGGGGCTATCACACCTCTACCACAGATGTCCACCTTCCACCACCTCAGTGGTCACTGACATTCACCTAGCACTGAATCTTTGACATACCGTGTTTCCCTGAAAATAAGACAGGGCCTTATATTAATTTTTGCTCGAAAAAACACATTAGGGCTTATTTTCAGGGGATGTTTTATTTTTTTTCATGTACAGCAATCTACATTTATTTAAATACAGTCATATCATCTTCTGTTTGCTGCACAATGGTGGAGGGTGGGGTTTCACTTAACTGGGGCTTATTTTTGGAGTAGGGCTTATATTATGAGTGTCCTGAAAAATCATACTAGGGCTTATTTTCAGATTAGGTCTTATTTTCGGGGAAACGTACATGCCATTTTATGAAGAAATAGCAAAAATCAAGCAATTTGGGGGAGTCTAAATATTACAAAGGAATAAGCACTGGAGGGATTAAATTGGAATCAAAGGTAAACAGGGATGACCTGTACTGAATGTACTCATCTCAATAAATATATGTACTGTTACCAAGCTACAGACATTCATAGTGTTAGGTGCTCCTGAATTCACTGCTGCTCCTAGTTTTGAGTAATGGGATACACTTCACCGGGGTGAATGAAAAGAATCAAAGCAAAACTGGGCATTCCTCAGTCACTTTTCTGATCACCAGAGTCCTATGTGAGCTGCATGTGAAATTTTTCTATCTAATAAAATTTGTTTTCTGATACATGAGATTCTTATATCTATTTATTTTGAATGTAGATCTTTTCATGTAGATCTGTGGAGAGAATATCTTGTTTGCATAAACCTTAATACATGATAGTTTAAAAGTTCTGATATTTTCAATTTAATGTTATTGTATTAATTTATTGTTTCTGTATGTGTATTGCTTTTTTAAAAAAATGTTCTTACTGATGTTATCTGGCTGTTTTACAAAGATGTCACTTTTTACTGGTGTCCTAGTGTCATGGTAGGCCCAACCATCCAGGTCCACTCCTCAGATCGTCTCTCTCCTCCTCTGCCTTTTTACACTTTGAGGTGGGGAAACCAAGGAAGATGCTAGAAGCAAGAAAACCGATCAAGCTCTGTCCGGACAGCTTCTCTCTACTACCTGGCACACAACCCTCTTTTATGTGGTTGTGCCTTTCACGAAGCATTATCCAGCAGTGCTCAATACACACAGAATAGCTGCCGCCACCACCACACATTCATTGTTTTGTCTCAGCATTCTAGTAGCCTAGCAAGGCAAAGATAGAAGTTAGTACCCAGATTTCCTCTGCGCTCAAAATCCAAATAATACCTGGATAGAATTTTGTGCATTTTATTAAAAAGAAAAGAATTAAGCAAAAAAAGGATAAAATGATTACAAAAAAAAGAAGGTGGAATTTACTCAAAAGATCCTTGATAAAATAGAATAAGATTACAGAAAGTTGCAAAGCCACTCTTGGATCATCTCAAAGAAGGTGCACACATAGGAAAATCAGAAAGTTCTAGCTAACCTAACTCTCTTACTTATTCCTAACCCATGTTGTTACCTGAATTGTGTCTCCGCAAGTGTAGGCACACCCATTCCAGAGTTTGTCCTTACATGAGTTCTCTCTCTTCCACAAATCTCTCAGACTTACTTTATACAGAAGGATGGCTGATGTTACAGATTCCTTAATCACCTGTCATTGCTGCTAATCCCTTTCAAGTTTCCCTAGGCTAATTGATTGGTTCCATAATGGGGTTTCATCCCTCAGTACCCAACATTGTTGTGTGTGCATCTCAGACAGGAAGGACTTTCCCAACAAAGTCTAACATATCAAACCCTGCTTTGAACTAATCTATATATCAGATAAATAGGACAGCCAAAGACCAGTCTTGAAATGCATTCTGGCGAATTCTTCCTGGCAATCACAATGACAAATGGGACTTCCTCCATTTGGTACCTGCATCATACACATGTTCCATGGTTAATATAACATAGCTGATTTTCCACAATTTTTTCACACTTAGTAAATATCTTTGAGATGTGTTAAATGTTACTGGTTTTTGAAGAACTATTGTAACAGTCCTCTGTCATCCTATCAAACCTCTCTGCCACTTCTAAGAAATGTTATGTCAACAAATTTACTGGGTTTTTCTGCCTTTTTGGGTTGGCCTGCAGAGGTGTTGGTTCTATATCAGTATCCTTAAGATTCTGGATTACTGAATGAGAATTTGAGATACAGCTATATTGATAATGCTAAGTGACAGAAAATTGTCAGTTCTTTTGTTCTGATATCTGTAAGCACCACTATGACTTTTGAAAAGCAAGCTACTTGAATGAATCAAACACGAGGATATTTCTTACTGTTCTCTTTTGTTGGCTATTCCAGGCATATGAATGCTGATGGCCTTCTTTGAGTCATGCAGTTCATGCCATTACACTTTCTAATTCTAGCACTATGTAGTTCACAGGTAGTAGTTTGAATTCATGAATACCTTAAGGTCAAACATCACAAAAATACATACTGCACCAAATATTTCAAGGACTGTCTTAAAGTAACGGTAGTTTCTTATTTCCACTATAGTGCTTTATCTTTAATGTTATATGTTCTTGTCAGTAATTTGGGAATTATAATTCATACAGAACTCCTCTTCTAAAAGTGTCAACCATCAAATCAGTCCAGCTTGCATATGTTTGAAAGAGGTATTTCTTGTTGCTACCTCCATGCTCTGGAGTCTCTGTGATATCCCATCAGGGATTCAGGAGGTGACACAAGGCAGAGTTCTTTTGGCAGACCTTTTGATGCTA
The DNA here is from genome assembly GCA_037013535.1 of Intellagama lesueurii. Classification (NCBI taxonomy): domain Eukaryota; kingdom Metazoa; phylum Chordata; class Lepidosauria; order Squamata; family Agamidae; genus Intellagama; species Intellagama lesueurii. The sequence goes on from JBAJHW010000001.1 coordinate 49,748,591, forward strand.
GGCACTGCTGTGCCACGTGGCAAGCATTTTATACAGCAATGCATATAAGATAAAATTGTCTAGTTTGTTTCTAGATTTTATGGTATTTTGTCATTTATGTGAAGTATTTTATTGTTGTGTGTGCATTAAATGTATTATTTTGTGTTGTATGCTGCTCTGTGTGTCTTTGGAGGAAAGAACGATGTTTAAATGAAAATAAATAAACAGTAAATAAATTTAGTATAGCTATGAATTAGAACAGTTTATATGTTAACACTTTCATGTGACCATGACCATAATGTGCTAAATTTACTGAGTTTAGCCCACAGACCACTTGCAAAGAAGAAGCTATAGAAGGAGCTACATCATGATATCTAATCCTGGGAACAATAAAACCAGAGTAATATCTGGTCATAGCTTGATTTTCACAAACCACTACAGTGGTGCCTCGACTTACGAACGTCCCGACATACGGCCGTTTCGAGTTGCGACCAGCTCCGGCCGCAAAATTTTGCTTCGACTTGCGGCCAGAGCTTTGAGTTGCAACCAGAAAAGAGCAGGGAAAAAGGCGGGGAATTCAAATAACCGTTGGGGAGAAAGAGCTACATAGTAGCTCTTTCGCCCCAACAGTTAGAGTGTGTGCGTCGGAGGAGGCTTCGGACTGCCTGGTGCTGCTTTCTGCTCCTGGGTGAGTACATTTACAGGGTTTTGCAGGATGAGTTTGGGCTGGGGGGTTATGTTTCTGTGCTGTGTTGTTGTTTTGTTTTTTGGTGATTTCGTGGTTTTTTTGCAGCCCCATCGCGTTCCGATGGGACTGATTTTGTTAGTTTATGGGGGGTTTTGGGGGGTTTTTTGGCAGCCCCATCGCGTTCCGATGGGGCTTGCAGTGCCTTTTTGGGGGTGTGTGCTTATTTTTGGCAGCCCCATCGCATTCCGATGGGACTGGGTTTGTTTGTTTGTTTGTTTGGTGATTATTTTTTGCAGCCCCATCGCGTTCCGATGGGGCTTGCAGTGTTTTGTTTTGTTTTTTGGTATTTTTTTTAATGCTGGAACGGATTAATCCCGTTCCCATGCATTCCTATGGGAAATGGTGCTTCGACTTACTACCATTTCGAGTTACGCCCATCTTCTGAGACGGATTATGGTCATAAGTCGAGGCACCACTATTTAAAACACTGCAACCTTCTGAGTGATTTTGGTATTGTGTCCATCTGCAGATACTCAGAATCGCAACTTACTACATTATTTAAGTCACATAGGTAGATCATTTTTGCTCTATCCCGTTGATAAAAATAGCAGTAAAATAGTATGTGTATTAATGTTTCAATATCCCCTGTAACACGGGGGCAGAATCCACAAATGATTAAAATGTCTTGATGTTTTTTTTTTCATTAACCAAGACAGGTACATGGCATCCAAGTGTTCATAGCAATCTTATTTTCTGATCCTTCAACATCACTAAAATGTTTCTTCACACTGTAGTGCGTATGGCTGGAATTGTCCTTAAGTTAAGATGCATTTTAGCTGACTAGTTAGCTTAGTAGTGTAGGTATCTGGCCACAGAATCACAGGTATGGGGTTCAATTCCCACAGTGCATCTCAGAAGAGCCAGACGGTGGCCTTGGGCAAGTTGCACAGTGCCAGCATGTCCCCAAAGAAGGGAACTGTAAACCATTTCTGAGTACTGTACTCACTACCTAGAAGGCCCTAGAAAGGGTCACGGTAAGTCGAAATCAACGTGATGGGACATTATGATGACGATGATGATGATTAAGCATTTACATTATATATTACCATTTCTGAATTTGAAAGAGTTTTTCAGTAGCATTCAGTAGGATTGCCTCAATTAGCCATGAGCAGAGCAGTCTAAATACAACACAGTGAGGAGAATTATGATCTTTCTCTGATAATTCAGGAAAATATTCTGTCCCCATAACCATAGGAAATTCTGCAGACATGGCATCTTTGCCAGTTTATAGATTACTTAAGTCACTTAGGTAATTCTATATCATTAGACACTTTGGCTATTTAAATGGCTCAACGCTGTATGGAAAGCTTTCTATTATGGCCTGCAGTTCATGAAAGCTTATGTCTAGCACAACTTGTTAGATCTTTAAGGTGGTGCAAAACGTTTTGTTAGTTTGCTGAGCGATACTAATGGTGGAATTGCAGCCTTATAAAGTCAAATGTTTGTCCATTCAAGCTTTTTAATCCTACTGCTTATCTGTTCTACCAAAAAATGCATATAACTATATAATAAGCAGCCAGTTATACTTATGATTTGCTAATTTTAAAATATATATATACATTTTTGTCTGAAATACAGAAAATAGTTCATACCACTGATTACACTGAAGGAAAATAATCATGATTGTGTGGTGTCAATTTGATTCTGATTCATATAGTGACCCTTTTCAGGGTTTTCTAGACAAAGAACATTCAGAAGTAATTTATCATGCCCTTCTTTGAAAGAAAACTATGTAATAAATGCCAAAAACCAAGAGTGGATAATACTTTTTTCAGACTACTAAAATATTAAACATGGGAGAGCTTTAGAGGCCCGCAGGACCCTTCATGACGCTGGGCATTGCAGAGCTCGATGGGTGAAGAATAAGGAGAGAAACAGAATCATTCCAGAATTATCCTGACAAGATGTTGCAGTTGTCACCGTTTGCCATTTGGTCACAATGAGTTTTGTAGTTTTTAGTTTTGGCTATTCTTCCCTTTGCCAGCCCCACCCCAAGCTCTGCAATGCCCAGCATAATGAAGGACCCTGCTGGACCCGAATGGTTGCCTGTGTCTAATATTTTCATGATCCAGTAGAGATATTATGCACCCATGTTTGGTAAAGTTGTACAAGAACAACATATAGACCCCCCCCCTTTTGTTTTGTTTTTTTGGTTTGTTTTGTTTTGTTTTTTTGTCATTGCATTCTCTAATAAATGGCTTCCTCGCTGCAAGTTGGGTAATAAACAGGTAGAGATTTCTTGGGGAAATTGTAAAACTAGAGACATACAAAGTTCAGACAGTTATCCCTCAGCTTTCCAGAATGCCTGGCTTCAATATTCTGATTTAATTTCTGAACCCTTTCAGAACTCACTGCAAATGTATGGATATGAAACAGAGGGTTAAATCCAGAGTTATTCCCATAGTAAGTTCATTGAAATCAATGTAATTTGTGCTAGTTGTAACTAACTGAACTAACCCATTCATTGAAGAAGGTCTACTCTAGTTGGGACTAAAATTAGATTTAGCCCCCGAAAATACTAAGGATGGAAACAAAATATATTGATAAAATATCATGATATCTTGGATGTCTATGAAAAATGAATGGACTAAATAAGCTGCTTTTCAAGAGGAGGGCAAGATATGTGTTCTTTAACTAAATCAATTTAAATAAAGAAATAAAAATATATCATTTTTTAAATATTATTTTTTTTAAATAATTTTTTTTATTTTCATATCCGGGTAGGGAATGGAGGGGAACAATGAGGATAAGGATAGAAGGGGAGTGAGATTGAAAATGTACCTTACAAATAATTAATATAGTTTCCATATTGTATACGATCGATTCAAATTATACTTTGAATATGTTATACAATCCGTTCCAGACATACTTGGTATTAATCTAATCATTGGCTACATGACTGTCTATTTTTTTATGTTATCCGTTACTCTTTCTGTTTTTTTTAATATGTTGATGACAAAACAGCAACTTGACCTCATAAGCAGTTATTCTATAGTCATCATAGAGAGATAGCACTTGTGACAGTGACATTAGAAATCTGTGATGATAAAACCGTAATGGGCACTTCATTGATATGGTATAGAATTTTGGATTTTGCTTTAAAAGTGTATGAAAAGTGCACTTGTAAAGTTGGCAGCAACTGCCAACAGACACTAATATGCTAAAGGTTGTAATCTTTTGAAAGACGTTGGTTGGCTTTCCTGTTGGCCCTCCTATCAACTTTAACCTCCAACCTTCTTCGGCATGTATCACTACAAATAAAACTGCTGCAGTTTGACAAGAGGATATAAAGTCACCAGGCCATCGCACAGAGATCTCTATATGATTTTCTTCTGCCTTAAACTTAAATGGATACTGCTGTAAGTCAGGATTTTAATAGGAAGCCATAAACACTCGACCATATCACTTTAATTTTAATAATTCTGTTTTATCAGAAGAAATGAAGAAATATACATAGCAAATTATGTTTGACAACTAGAATTTAGTGGTTTTGTTATTGGTTGTCTTTGACCATTACAAAGATTTCTGTTTTTCATTTTAATGTGTACTGTTTCAAACAAGCAGCATATGATATTGATATAAACATGGCATTTTGTATACAGGCTTATAAATGAATTTTTAGATCATGATTAAGACAAACCAGATGACAAAAATAAATGCTACGTTTGCATTTGCCCTGCTAACTTCAGAACAGTTTTGTGAACACCAGCCACCTGTGATTATTTGAGAAAAGGATAAGGCTCTTGTTTCATTTTGCACTCATATGCAACTCCATTATAGACTGCAACAGTTAACTATGTATTGAAATATGTGCATGTATTGCTCTGATTAATATTGTTCATGGGGGGAAAATACAGACATAAGGAGCAGAAGTTCAAAATCTGGGAGAGATGTTAAAACAATGTACAAGGAATTTTCAGTTTAAAAAAAAAACAACTGCAGTTAAAAATGCATGAGTAACTGAAAAGGTCATAACCTGGCAGTGGAAAAAAAATAAGAGAGCTTCACGGGGGAGAGTGTTCCTTAGACTAAACAGCACCATCTTATTATGAATCCGCACATATGTGTATATGTATATACAAATTATCTCTAATTGAGAGAGCTGGAGCAACGTGATTCAATTCTCCAACACACACATAAGATTTGATTATATAGAACTAATCTGGTTTATGAGCTCTTTAAGAAATGGTTACATATTCAGATCCTACTGGTATATAATATTGTATTTGTTTGATTATTCGCTACAGATATTTTTGTAAATTTTAAGTCAGGATATTTTAACACTATAATATATACTTTAAAACATGGTAGGAAATATTTGGCCCTCCAGATTGTATTGGTCTTTAACATCAATCAGTGCTCGCCACTGGCCTGTGCAAGTGAGGGCTAATGGGGCCTGCAGTCCAGCAACATCTGGAAGGCCTCATATTCTGTCCCCCCTTTCCAAAAGTTGCCTGGTCATATTTTGTATTTAAATCTGAATACTTTCTTTTTCGATTTCCTCTTTTCTACTGTTCATACAGTATGCCCTTCAAAAAAAAAAAGATCTTTGGTCTAATGCTTACATTGTAGAATGGGAGCCTACTGGGTTTTGAAACTTCTGTGTAGCTTTCCAATTATCCTATTTTACTCAGAATGACTTTAAGGTTAGGCTTGCAGACAGTGACTTGCTCTAATTCGCTTCCGAGAGAAACAAAAATTTGAGATTACTTTCAATATCAAGGGAGTAGACTTCAGCTTTTGTAATGACATCTTGTGTCTCTGTTTTTCCTTGTATTTCTCTGTGTATATGTGCATACACAACATTTCTACCATTGTTTAAAACTTATTTTTCTATATCGTTTCTTGCAGTTTGCAAAGTGCAAAAAAGTAAAACTTTATTATGTTCCCCTCCTCCAGTTTTGCTATCTTTTCCATCATCTGTGCCAGATCCAGGTGTCATTTTCTGGCCCTTTGATCCTCCACATACCATACAAACTACTAAAATTGTTCCCAAAATGCCAATAAATAAATAAATAAATAAAAATAAACCTTAACATTAAACTAGAAGTGGAAATCCATTTTCCAAAAATTGGTATTAAATACCAATAAATATATTAAATACCAATAAATATACCAATATTTAAAAATTGGTATTTCAATATGTTAAATGGTACAAATGGCAGCTTTGAGCTATTTAAAAGTTAAATAAGCAGTTCAAGAGCTTTATTTAATCTATTTTATTTTATTTTATCTTTTCCCCCAGGGAATGGGAGGGCTGATGTCCACACAAATAACAGTGGAGCCATGTCCAAGCAGAAAGTGGGTGGGTGCGTTTTACTATCCTATTTGGATTTGTCATACATTAGATACATAACAATTTTTCATGTAAAGTATAGTCATGTATTTTTCATATGCAGATGAAATTTGGAATTGCATTTTTATTGCTGCAAACAGGGGTATTTAATATGTGTGTTGGTTTTCTTGGCGTAGTTGAAATGAAAGCTACACTGTACTCCTTACTTTTCATCTATAAACTTTCTCTCATAATGTATGAATCACCCTGACTGCTAGCATAGTAAATGACTTAATGGTTATGTACCATAGTCTTAAAGTCCATTTGTGGTAAGTATAGGAAACTGTAGTGAACTGTTCTCAGCGCTTGCAAGAATTTTTTCAGGCTAAGATCAAGACAATGATCAAAATTAAGTGAAATATAAACTGAAAGAAATAGATCTACTAATAATAATAACAGCAACAGTAGAGCAAAATAAAAGCACTAAGGGTGGGATCCAGTGCTGGACTTCTGCTGGAACAATGCAATGCAGCAGGTACAGAAAAGGATGGGATTCTCTTTCCACTGCACCCTTTGTCCATTATTTGTGAATAATTGCAAGTGCCCAAAAACAAGTAGGGAGGGGAAAGGACCTGACATTCTTTTCTACTGGTGCAGTAGTGATATAATCACATTGAATTTTAAGTTTAATACATAAAGCATCTTAAATTAAAATGGCGGGGAAAATTTTTTTTAGAAAAAGGCCTAGGCTTAGCACCCAACAGACATTAAGTAAGCACCAGGAAAACTGGTCTAGGGAAAGCATTCCACAAACAGCACCACCAGCAAAAGGTGGTAGCCGTATCAGGCATTCTATTTTATGGAGATCCTGGAGGACTTCTGAACATTTGGCCATATCGCCAGGTGAGCTTGCAGTTGAATAGCAGGGAAGCAGGTAGCATAGTAATGGGGACATTTAGTTCCACTTCTGGCTTGAGATGTCATGATTAAGTCATCTTGTGAGACTCCCTTAAGTAGTGGTCTTAAGCATCACAAAAGCAAATGGTTATGTGTCCTCTCTTTCAATTTAAGATTCAAGAAGTAGTTATGACAGCAAGGCCAAATAGCTGAAACTGAGGCTTTAGACTAGAAGTATCTATTTTGTTTTTTGCTGATACTCTGAAAACAACAGAAGCAGGTACAAAATAATGGCTCAGGGAGACAGAAAATCCTACAGTCCTCTACTTTCATACCTGAAAGTGAGTCACACTGACCTCGGTCAAGCTAACTTCTGATTTTTTTTTTTTATTTTTTTTTTTAGGATTACCATGTGTGCCTGATCAGGCCAGCAATTAGTTTTCAGTGTTCACACTAAAGCTCACAGATCTTGCATTCAAAAATGTACTCATGGTTTTTACTGAAGCAACTTTCACTTTAGCAGCCTACTTTACACAGAAGTGCTAAGGAAAAGCATTTTGTTGCTCTTGTTAAACAATTGCCAGACCAAAACATTGCTAATCTGCTGCAGTTTACTAGGCATGACACTTTCTTGAACTTCAGCCCACAGAATATAGCAGGAATTTTGAGAGGCACCCTGTGCTAATGGGCAGAGAGATAATTAACCCCCTTGCAGCTCCCACAGAGCATAGCCCTTTCCAGCCCCTTCCTTTTTCTTCCTCACTTACAGAAAATGGCTGTCAGAAGTTTCATTTTCCACCTGTATTCAACTGAGAACTGCTGGGAGGACTAGTCCCTTAAAACTCTGGCTGAAGGAATTCCTGCTGAATTCTGAGAGCTGAAATCCAAGCAGTAATGGGTCCCATGCCTACAGATCACTTTCTGTACATAACTGGTGATTTACCTTCTCTCCATCATTGGCCTAGTCTACTTACTATTTGTAATCTGCATTCATGTCCCCCAAGATGAGTGTAATCAGACATAATAAATTACAGTTTATCATTACTTGCTCAAGCCTTAGGCACTCCTGCTTTTCCTCTCCATTACAGACATGAAAAAGGAATCACTAAAATTCACTTCCATTATCAATTAATATCAGTAGTTTCAGTTTCAATTACAGTTCAGTAGTGTTTCTCACGAAGAGTCGGACACGACTTAACGACTAAACAACAACAAGTGTTTCTCAATCCTAACTACAATGAATCTGGACTGTGGTTTATTGAAACAAGCTCACTTTATAACTGGAGTCTTGTGTCAATAAACCATACTTCAGGCTTATCAAGTCTGTCTGGATTCATACATGACTTTAAACTGCTTACTTAAAAATGGAAACAAAAGCTTCTGGTTTTCTCATAGCTCTTCCATTTCACATCACAGTGAAATCCTGATCATCCTAAATCACATATTGTTTAATTTGTCTTTTAATATTTAACTTATTGTGTTTTAATTGTGTGAATTTTAATGCTGGGAGCCACCTTGGGTCTCTTTGTTCCGAGAAATGCATCATCATCATCATCAACATAATTCTGAAGATACATCCACCCTTGTTAAGTAGGGTGCTGGGTAGCATGAAACACAGATATTTACATTATCATTTATCTTACCCTCAAATTTGATAGTTAGTCTGTTCTACTCTGCAGCTGTAAGTGGAACTATGGCAGGATGATAGGGGACTATCAGTTGTGTTTTATGATTACAGTTTCAGTCATTGCCAACAGTTGCAGGTCATTGTGATTTGCCTTTTTAAGGGATTAGTCTAATAACCATCAAGAGTGTGAATGGAAGACATTGCATATAAAGCCTTGTTCTGGTATGGTAAGCATGTAAATGAAGTTGGGGAGGGGGATGTCCCAGCCCTCCACCCTCCACTCCAGATTTTCCTATGTTGGTGGAGAAGATCTGAAAAGGAGACATAACTGTATTTAAGTAATTTCTAAAGGTACAAATATGTCAGTTTATTTGCTTTCTTACTTTGCTTGCTTGGAGTATATAATCAAATACAGTGCCTCGACTTACAAACGTCCTGACTTACGACCAATTCGAGTTATGACCAGCTCCCGCCACAAAATTTTGCTTCGACTTCCAACCGGAGCTTCGAGTTACGATCGGAAAAAAGGCAGGGCAAAAAGGCGGGGAATTCAAACTGCTAACCATTGGTGGCAAAGAGGCTGCTTCTTTGTAGCTCTTTTGCCCCAGCGGTTAGAGAGTGTGCGTTCGGAGGAGGCTTTGGACTGCCTGGTAAGGTGCTGCTTTCTGCTTTTTAAAAACTGCCTGTTCTGGGTGGATTTTGCAGCGTGGTTTTGGGCTGGGGGGGATTATGTTTCTGTGCTGTGATGGGTCTTGCAGTCTTTGTTTTTTTGGGGGGGGGTTCGCGTTTCCGATGGGTCTTGCAGGGTTTGTTTGCTTTTTGGTTTTTTTCCCCCATTTCCGATGGGTCTTGCAGGGTTTGTTTGCTTTTTTGGTTGTTGTTGTTTTCCATTTCCGATGGGTCTTGCAGGGTTTGTTTGCTTTTGGGGGGGTTTTCCCCCCATTTTCGATGGGTCTTGCAGGGTTTGTTTGCTTTTGGGGGTTTTTTTCCCCATTTTCGATGGGTCTTGCAGGGTTTGTTTGCTTTTTGGTTTTCTTTTTTTGCATATCTGATGGGTCTTGCATGGTTTGTTTGCTTTTTGGGGTTTTTTTTCTTCCTTCGGCTGGAACGGATTAATCGCATTTCCGATGGGTCTTGCAGTGTTTTTGTTTTGTGTTTGTTTTTTTTTTTTTTTGGTGATTTTTTTTTCTGGCCGGAACGGATTAATCGCGTTTCAATGCATTCCTATGGGAAATGGTGCTTTGACTTACGACCATTTCGAGTTACGACCATCTTCTGGAACAGATTAAGTTCGTAAGTCGAGGCACCACTGTATATGAATTGTGTGCATGGTCATTTGTGGTGAAAACACATTTGTGTTTTGTTTTGTTTTAAATGATGTTTCTTCTTCCTTCAAAAACGCATAATCAGTCTTGGTAAGTGCCTTTGTGGAACGTTTCCTCCAGAAATAATATGCCTTAAAACCTTGGATATATATTCTGAAAGAGGCAGAAATATTAATCTGTTTTGAATAGACAAAGCAAAAGAAAACAAGTCCTGTGGCACCTTTAACACAAACAGATTTAGTTTACTGTGAGCTTTTGTGAATTACAATCCACTTCCTCAGACATACAGAGTTCCATATTTCAGCCACAGGATTATATATAGTGTACCAGTTGTAACAGTGAGATCCTTTGAGAAGACTATTCATGTGGTCAGACCTCTGACTGAGTTTTCAGATGCTATATAGAGATATTGTAGAAACACTTGAGTGTACTCACCTTCCACAACAGGTTCCATTTCAAAGGTGGCCAGCTAGTGACCTTTTATCCAGATGAAAGTTTAGGAAATTTGCTTGTTTTGAAAATGCCTAAGGTTTAGTTTAAATGACAAATGCTTGTTGATGATGCTTAAGTCATCAACAAGCCTCCTTAGAGCCTGAAAATAATCTTTCTCGCTGCATGAGGAAAGGGGTGGAGAAAGCAAGCAAGCCCTTTTGCATTCTGGAGTATATAGCATGTCATTTGAGAACCAGCCCAATCTGATTCTAAGCCATGTGATTCAAATCAACCCACTGATCCTTTAAGAATGTGTAAGCATGCACATTTAGAAATTTAATCTGAATGCACTACCGTCTTATTGCCTTTTTATGAATTGGTTAATAAGTCTCACTAATAAAAAATGGCTTAACAGATCTCTCCCCGCCCCCATTTTTAGAAACTCCTGAACTGTTCCATTTATTGGATGCAATTCTTACGTATTGCCAGAAGTATGTGTGTGTTAATGTGTCCTGAGGTTTATACTCTGTAGATGAGATGGCTATTTAATTATTAAAATGCAGAACAAACAGAATTGATTATGGAAAAGGAAATTGTGAAATACCATTATGTTTTTCTACTGAATACTTCACCTCTTTCAGGGTATGCATGATGCTTACCTCACATTAAGGATCCATATGCTACCTTCAACACCTAAACTAATTTTCTGTTTTAAGATTTCTAAGTTCTGAAGGAAAGAACTTCAAAGGAAGTCAGGCCTATGTTTATCCCTCTTATATGTCAAAGTTTAAATGTGATGTTTTATATATACAGTCATCATGACAGTTGAAAGAGCTGTGAGAAAAAGCAGTTATATAATTGCTTCAAGTAGGAAGTAGGAAGAATAAAGGCTGTTAGAAACCACAGAACTGTTTTTATAATTGTATCACCTGAAGCTGAGCCGCAAAATTATGTCCTAATTATTTATAATAAGTAATTAGCTATATAAATGCATACTCTATGAAATATTACGAGAAATTATTTTTCTTTCATTTTTACAGATATACACACAGAGGGAGAGACACAAACACCCCATCATTTTCTATTTTAGCAGTTGCCACAATTTAAACATTACATTCTTATTGTTTGCTTTCTGTTGTATTAGTAGTGTGTGTTTTGCAATTCTAATCTTCACATTTTTCTTTCTTTATCACTGAAGTAAGCCTTTTGAAGCCGAGGAATTTTTCACAGCAATATTGACAGTGTTCACATTTGCATGATGACAGCCAAGGAATGGAGCAGTAATTTTTGAAATTGCAGAAGTATTTAGAACACTGATAAAAGCTGAAATATATTTTTGATGGATTGAATTTAAGCATACATGATTTTTCCTGCTGTCAAAAGGCTCTGAATTTAGTGAATATTTGCCTGCTGTGAGAATGCAAGATTAACATCACAACCATCACCCGGGCACCCAAACCCTGCAATTTAATAGCTTTTTAGGTTCTTTCCTTTTTCTAAACAGCAATTAATCTCATTTTAGTACAATTTTCTCGTTTCTGAAGTTGCTCATTGAATCGCTGTTTTGTTCATATTTGGCTTCAGCTCCTCTGCATAGTCATTAAAGTCCCAATTAATGTCACCTTTAGCTGAAGAGTACTCATTTTTATTGAGAAAATGACAGTTGCTGCCATGAGTAGTGCAGTGTAATATACATTAATTGCCCTGTAACACTGGTAATTACGAGTTTTTCAAGCCTCTCAGTAAACTGTCATGCCTAGACAAGACTGTGCTAAAATAGATTACTCATTAGGGAGACCTGTCCTGTTTTCTGTTGGGTTCTTAGTGTTGGTTGAAAAAAAATCTTGAGCTTGAACAAATAGTTGCCAAAAGCAATTTCCTACAACAACATGCTTCTGTTGAGTTCTCCACCCGTCACTTAAGTGTGTGGTCAGCAAACAAACAGGGTGTAGCAGACTCAGAATATGTTGAGATTTGGGCAGGTTTTGCGCCATGTACAGGAGTAAGTTTAGCAGTCCTTCACAGCTGTAGTATTGTGCTGTACTATGTTAAAATAGTGTGTATTGCAGTCTGAAACAAGAACTGATAGAAAAGCTAACACCCCTCACTGACGTCTATATTGAACTCATTAAACTTTTAGTCGAACAGCTCTACATTCTGAAATTAGCAGGTCTGTGGAAGAAGAGTGTGTTGCAGCTCTTTGGGGTTGCATCCTCTTGTCTTTTTATAAGTTACGACTGAAGAATATTGTTGTAATATTGTGAGTCAAATAATTGGTTCTCAGTATCAGCCTCTGATACATGTTGTTAAATATGTGTCACACCACCAATAGAGCTAAAAAATAAAGCACCTCTTATTTTGAAAGCTGTGTATTTTTCTTCTTTCTTAAGTGCTTCTTGTTGTGTATTTTTTAACATACTAATAGCTTCTAAAGCCATTGTGGTGTTGATCTGAAAAACCTTTATTTTATCTTTGTGATAACACCTGCTTTAGGCAATCTGCTCCTTTTTTTCCTTCCTCTCCAAATGAATTTTGTCACAGCCTTTCATATTCTCTTGCAGTGATGAGCTAATGAAAGTAGATAGTACAATTTGTGCTGACCAGGTAGCAACTGCCACCATACAGCTGAGGATACTTTAAAGAAATAAATAAAATATAGCATTATATCACTGATTTGCCCATTACACAACATTAATAGTGAGAGACCTTGGTGTGTTTATCTGTTTGTATTGGTGTGCATTTATCGAATTGTTTATGACAAGACTAATTGGGGTAATTGTAGACACTGAAATTACCTGTCAACTATATGTAACCACACTCCCTTTCTTTCTGACAAATGATGACAACTGAGGGACCCCGTAGCATTACTCATGATGGCTTTTCGAGTGGTAATAAGGACAATAGGGGCCCTGGCTAATTTGACACGGACAGCCTTCACAACAAGAAGCCAGCTAAATGACTTGTCAGTAGGGGAAAGAAGTCGGAAAAGTAATGGAGTCCCCCATGGCGCTCTGACAGGGAGACGAGGCAATTTCAACAGAAAGTGAAAAGGCTTCAGTTTGTCAAGTATTTAGAACAATCAGAGAACAGCTAGAGGCTGGAACCTGACAATAAATTTGTGAACCATGGTAGCAGTTTCATATAGGTCAGTTATTTCATAATGGTTATGCAGCTTTTAGAGGTTTCTGCTTTCGTAGTGTACTTCACATCCACCAACTGGTGCTTTGTCACCTTAAATTTGTGCTTTGCTTTTACTCAGTAGGAATAATAGATAAGGTTACAGCCTAACAGAAGTGTAAGACAGCATGGTTTTCAGATCCCAATGTGCTAGAAAATAAACAAAAATTTAGATAGTAAACTGTGATACATCCATTATAAGCTAGGAGTGTTAACGCAGTCATAGTATTCTGTAACAATTTGTGTAGAAATGGAAGCATTTTTAATCCATGTGTATTTAATTTTTTAATTGCCTTTTCTGACCACTGTATAGCTTTCTTTTAAAAATATTAGTCCTTCCTTTTTTTAACATTTGTGAGCATTTAAATGCATTCCAATTTTCATAAAATTTTATTGTTATAGATATGTGACTAGATGCAACACAAATTCAGCTTGAATTATTGTTTGATTTTCACTGAAAACTGAAGAATTAAATAGATCCAATATATTTCAAGAATTCAAAAATCTTAGCTATTCTTTTGTTGTTTTCTAAATGAATGTGATATTTGTTGAGAATAGAGAGAGTGTATCTTTTGATTTATAGTCTCATCTCTTTCCTCGGATATAGTGAGCACCTTTCCAAAAGAATCAAACTATATCTACTCCCATATTTGTACTGTAGTTGTTATGTGTCATCAAGTTGTCTATGAATTTCGGAAACCTTATGAATTAGTGACTTCCAAAATGTCCCATTGTTAAAAGCCTCGTTCACCTCTTGCAAACTTAGGGCTGTGACTTGCTTTACTAAGACAGTCTGTCTCATACTTGCCTTTCTCTTTTCCTGCCGCGTTCAACTTTTCCTAGCATTACTGTTATTTCCTGAACATAATGAGAATATTCCAGCTATAGGGTACACTTTCACAGCTGAGACACCAGACTAAGTTGCATCCCCTGACTTCAAAGTAGCTACTGGGCAGCAGCAATAGCTGTAGGTGACATTGGCAGAAGAGGCAACGGTGGTGACACTCAAGCTAACTTTTATTAGTCCTGGCAGTAGATGGCAATGGTAACCCCCTACTGAACTTCCCTTACCATGAAAACCTTATGATGACACAGTGCAAAATGAAACAAGAGATAGTGCTGGAATGTGAGACTCCAGGTTGGGAAGCACTCAGCTACTGGGGAAGAGCAAAGGACAAGTACAAATAGCTCTGTTGCTAATGGCACAACTAAGCTAAAGCCCAAAGGATGTCTAGTGACTGATGTGTGCAAAGGTGAAAGGAAAGTCTAGTGCTACACAACATATACAATTGGAACATGGTATGTGAGAAGTATGAATCAAGATAAATTGGAAACTTTAAAGCAAGAAATGGAACGTATAAGTATTGCAGTGCTTGGTATCAGTGAACTACAGTGGACCGGAATGGGATATTTTCAATCAGACAACTACAAAACGGTCTGCTCTGGAGTGGCTCTAACACTGAGACAGTGGAGTGGCTCTAATACTGAGGCAAGATATAGCACAGAAAGTTAAGATTATAATGCAACATCTGAGCAAATAATCTCAGACTCCATGGAAAACCTATCAACATAACCATCCTCCAAGTCTATGCTTCAGCTACTGATACTTAAGAAGATTAAATTGAAAGCTTTTATGTAAGCATCCAAAAGGAAATTGATCAAACACCAAAACAAGACATGCTTATAAACATAGGTGACTAGAATGCAAAAGCAGGGAACAAAGCAGAACCAAATATTGTTGGAAAATTTGGCCTAGGGGAAAGAAATGAAGTAGGAGAATGACTCATAGAGTTCTGCAATGCCAACAATCTGTTTATCGCAAATACATGCTTCCACATGTAGAGCCACCGAACAGATGGCTCTACATGTGGACATCACCAGGTGGTTAACATAGAAACCAAATAGACTACATAATTGGAAGTAGGAGATGGAGAAACTGTATTCTCCCAGCCAAAACAAGACCAGGAGCAGATTGTGGAACGGATGATGAACTGTTAATATCCAGCATTGGAGTAAAGCTGAAGAAGAACACTAAAAAAACCTTAGTGCCAAAATATAATTTAAACAACATTCCTGATGAATTTAAAGTCCACACAAGAAACAGATTTGCATTACTATATTCAACTGACCATAAGCCAGAAGAACTGTAAATTGAAATCAGAGATATTATTAGGAGAAAATGCAAAAAAGATAATTCCTGTAGGAAAAAAGAAAAGAAGAACCTAGATGGATAACAGAAGAAACACTTGCAAGAAGCAAAAATAAAAAGTGACAGAAATAGAGTCAAAATCCTGAGTTCAGTTTTTCATCAACTGGAGACAAACAGAACCATGTCTAAACTAAATTTAACTGAAGGAGGGATCCATTTATCCTTTATAAATTACAAGGTTTTGTATGATTTTTGAGAGAGTAAAGAGTGAGACAGTTCCTAAGAAAAGGGGGAATGACAGTCCATTAATACTCACACTAACATAATTTTTTAGTCTTAATGGTGTCCCTACACTTTATTATATTAGTGGATTTCTTGTTTTGGCTACCAAACATTATATTGTGCTAACAAGTCGTTTCAGGAAAGAGAAGACGATTTGTTAAGGAAGGAGATGCAGCAGGGAGTTTTGTGTCTTCATCCCTTCGAGAAGGAATGCTAGATACTTGTTTTCCTCTACTCTTGTCAGAGTACTGACTTTAAGACAAGTCATTCGTACTTTCACTGGTAGATGATGATTCATATTTCTTAAGAAGTCATTATTCTACCAACTGTTTGCTTGGAGATTTTTTTTTTAATTGTTAATGAATGGTTTCTAGGTTCTCTCTGGAGAAAACAACTTCAGTAGATAAAGATTGCACTAATCTACACAACCATGATGAGGAAGTTGTTTTGAGGAAACAAACAAAAGTCAAACCTAGACCTAAAGTTAACCTAAAACTCTATGGCCATTATTGTATACAGTAATTACTTATGCAGGGTGGTCCAACTGCAAAAGCTGCAACAGTTTCGTAGCAAGGCGCCAGTTGCACACAACCAGGCACAGGTCCAGCATCTTATTAGATCACCACAGCAGCTTCTACAGCTGGGAATCCACAGCTCTGTATCCTGAACTGGAGTTAGTCCTAATTAGTCTAAATAAATCAAAACAAAGTGTGGTAATTATATACCTCACCATTGTGCTTGAGGCACTCTCTGAATGTTTTACAATGTAATTATGCAGGGTACACATTGCCCCTCCCCAGTGAGCTGGGTGTTCAATTTACTGACCTTGGAAGACTGAATCAACCTTGAGCCAGTCACCTGAGCCCATCAGGATCGAGCTCAGGTCCTGAGCAGAGTACTGCAGTTTAACCACTGTTATAAACACTGTTTAGAAATGTTGAACTGAAATCAAAACAGATTTTTGACATGAGGAAGGTGCAATATTTTGATCATATTTTGGCACCTTCCACTCTTTTTGCGGTGCACTTCAACTAGCAGGACTTTGGTTGTATCCTACAGACACAAAGAAAAAGACAGAATTTCCACCATCCTCAAGATCTTATGTAATAAGCAAGGGTGAAGGAGTGCTGATTTAAAGATTTCTGAACAAGAAAAAGAAATGAAAAGCAAAAGCATACTGGCACCAGTAAGACTAAAAGTTTGTGTCAGTGTGAGTGTTAATGGATTATAATTCACTTTTAAATGGAAGTGTTTAAAGAAACAGATTGCAATCCAAGAAAGCTCACATTGAAGTAAATGTGTTGGTCCTAAAAATGCCACTATACTTTTATTTTTGCTGTTGCTGGAACAAACTAACCTGGTTGTCTCTGAAAAAAGTTTTAAGGATGCTTCTGAAGGAGTAAAGTCAAATATACAAAAGCTTGTGTCAAGTAAAATGAGTTAGTCTTTAAGGTGCCGAAGGAGACTTTTTGTTGTTTCTGCTATAAGACCGCAATCCATTGCACTTGATGAACAGCCCAGTGGAATGTAGAGGTTAATGGAGTTACTTGCCCTGCAAATTTTGTGTCTCATGTTGTTGTTATACTTTAATTTCATTTTGAAATTGTTGCTGGAACTGGAACTTACCTTGTTTTTTTTATATCTAAAGGTCAAGTTCAACATATACATAGGTGTCTGTCAATGAGTATTCTATTGCGCTTCACAAATCATTATCATTATGCGTATCTAAATATTATCAGATGGACTGGAAATGAACCAGTGAAAGTAAGCCATGCCAGTTGACCACAACCAAACCAGAACAATTTCAACCATAGGTGGTGAAACTGGGAAAAGTTAGTTTGTTTAATTCCTTGCTGGTTGTGCGTATACAGACAAAAATATATAACACACAACACCTGGATCAAATTATTGCACTGTGGTGTGCTCCTGGTCATTATTCTAGCCAGCCAAGTTCTCTTGCTGAATACACCATCTCTCTCTATCTCACACAGAACTATTCTGTCACTTTCCCTCCCTAGCAGGCACTACACATTTTGTGGCCCCTGAATATATTCAGTAAGTAGTTTCGGTAAGATTTTATTTTCTTCAATACTTTTTATAGTTCTGCAAGCCTCAGGATTCTTATATACATGTTGACACCTCCCTTTTTGCCTTTTACTGGCCTTGTTTTGGCTACAGTTCTGTGGCACCATCTTAATTTGCCATTACAGAGAATGGCATATATTAAAAGATTGCACACTGCAGCTGTACTTTGTGGGAAAGTTTCAGTCTAACTTGCCTTCATATAAAATAGCACCAACATTACAGGATATAGTTTTATGTGCATACAATTAATATATGTTGCTGCTATCCAAAAAACATTGTGATGGATGCTGAACATAAAGGCTTTTAAAGAGATATATAGAAGAAAATTCTGTTATGGATATTTGCATATTGTTCTCAGGGTCAGCTGAGAAGTATACAAACAGAGCATGATGGTCATCATCTTTATTCCATTGTGTTTATTTGGACATATGTTGAACAGGAGTACATTTTCTCTAAAACCTGAGCCCATATTTGATCATACTTATCTTTGTTAGTGTGACCAAAAAAAATAGTGAAAAATGTATTAATTCAGGAGTTGTTTCAAAATTATATTGTCACTGGTGCTAGAACCCCATACATATTTACCTGTGTAATTTCCTTTAACTCAGTGCTTCTTACATCTGAGTGTAGAATTGTGCATAAGATTGTCATATACAGCATGTGTGTGGAAATGCTTATATGTAATATTAATGATCTGGACATATCTATTTATTTGTTTATTTAAAATATTTTAGCCCATCTTTCTCCTTAAAAGGACCCAAGGCAGTTTACATAATTAAAAAGATTATTATTGCTATTGTTGTTGTTATTATTATTATTATCATAATCACCATCATCATAATCAGTTACTTGGATGTAATAATTGTCCCACATGCGGGTGGCACATGTTGCAGAAAAACACACAACATTTTCAGTTCCTCTAGATCAATCAACAATGAAATAATTAAGTGCACTTGTTTTCCTAGCAAATTTTAAAGAAATACAATACAATTGAATTTTTCCAGGTTTATAAGTGGGGAGGGGCAGCAAGGCATAAAAGATGTGAGCTAAGCATTTTATCTGGCCCCATTTTCTTTTAACTGTTAAAATATCCTGAAGCACTTGATCACATTGCATTTAATTTTAAAGCCATGTGTTCTATTAATGAAGGGCACATGTTACTGATTTGCACTCTCCGTTCCAGCCTGTTTATCAGAATGCAAGTCTGGGATGTCTGAGGTCTCATGGAGGTCAAAAGGCCTTTAGTCGACATCTTTCTGAAACTTTACCCTTGTGAAAACTAGAGGCTCTGATTAGCTATGCCAGCAGCCAATTGTATGGTTTCTTATTGCCACTGATTATATTAGCATTATATCTATCAACTGCACAAACAATCTATTAACAGAGAGTATGTTTATGTAATGGCAGCTGCTGTCCTCATAAACGCTCAGGCACAGCAGTGATTCTTCATGTTTTCAACCATTGAGGAACTTTTCATACTGTTTTTCCCCCAAATATATTTCTAATTCTTTAAAACTGTATGCTTGAAAATGTAAAGTGTGGCTGCAACAAACATATTTGCAAACACTTGTGTGTGATATAAGTACATATATCAGAAAAACTGAATTAGTTGCATATTTCTATTGAGTGTGTGCTAGGGTTAAAGACTTGAACTTGATTGTGTATATTGTATGAAAAAGGCCCCTCATATAAACTTTTCTATGAAATACTAAATCCTGAACAATTATCAACACCAGAACTTTTGCCCTTGACTTCTGCGACATACTGATTTCACTCTGACATACTAATAAATTTCTGGATGCTCACTGCTTTTGTGTTTACAAAAAGGTAGCCATTAACACAAACTAGTAGCCAAATAAGTTGTTGTATAACTCCATTTGTTAGTCAGTTGTTCTTTAAGTTCTATTTAGGAATTGTTGGTATTTGTATAAGTCGTTGGTTATGTTGATGAACACAATGAATTGTATCCGTTTATTCCAGATAGGGTGGTGAGTCTTATGTACATCAAAAAGTATGTAAAACACAAATACGTGTTTGATAAAATTCATACTATTGCATTTGTTCATAAATGTAAATTTCCACTTGACATTATATATGGATGGTATAGTGGATCAGAACATAATGCAAGCACAGTGCTTAGAAAAATATGTATTTTCCTGTATCTAGGAACCCTTTTATATAACAGCCTTGCTATATATCAGCCTGAAGAAAACACAAGTCATGGGCCAGGGCGTGGACTCACCTCCGTCTATTACCATCTCCAAACAAGAATTGGAGGTTGTTCATGACTTTGTGTACCTTGGCTCAACAATCTCTGACACTCTCTCTCTAGATGTCGAGCTGGATAAACGCATTGGCAAAGCAGCTACCATGTTCTCTAGACTCACAAAGAGGGTATGGCTCAATAAGAAGCTGACAACATATACCAAGATCCAGGTCTATAGAGCCTGTGTCCTGAGCACACTCCTGTACTGCAGTGAGTCCTGGACCCTTTGTGCACGGCAGGAGAGGAAGCTGAACACCTTCCATATGCGTTGCCTCCAACGCATTTTTGGTATCACCTGGCAGGACAAAGTTCCAAATAGAGTAGTCCTAGAACGAGGTGGAATTTTTAGCATGTATACATTACTGAAACAGCGACGTCTACGTTGGCTTGGGCTTGTCGTGAGAATGGCTGATGGTCGGATTGCAAAAGATCTCCTGTATGGAGAATTAGTGGAGGGAAATCGCCCCAGAGGGAGACCACAGCTGCGATACAAGGACATCTGCAAGCGGGATCTGAAGGCCTTAGGAATGGACCTCAACAGATGGGAAACCCTGACATCGGAGCGTTCAGCCTGGAGGCAGGCGTTGCATCACGGCCTCTCCCAATTTGAAGAGACCCTTGTCCAGCAGACCGAGGCAAAGAGGCAGTCACGGAAGCAGCAAAATCAGGGAGCTGGACAGGGTACAGATTGTATTTGTCTTCAGTGTGGAAGGGCTTGTCACTCTCGAATTGGCCTTCTCAGCCACACTAGACGCTGTTCCAAGTCCTCCATACAGAGCACGTTACCATAGTCTTTCGAGACTGAAGGATGCCTAATAATAGCTAGCTGTTATGTGTGGAAAAACGGCTCATATACTTCTTTGTCTTCCTCTTCTCCCCTTTTATCCCAAGGCTCAAGGCTTAATTCATTACTTCCATTTTGAGTGGAACAAAGGTTTGTTATTATATTCAAACTTACAAACAAGAGTTTGAGTAATTTATCCAAATCAGGATTAGACACTGTGGTTCAGGAGGATCACTGAAACAAAGATTTTTGGGTTTGGGAATAACTGTATACTGTGGCCAGGCCCCAGCAGAACACATCCACTGACTGAACAGATTCAGAATCAAAATCAGGGGAGTCAAGAGGAGTCAGTCTCTCTCATCTCACTGCCTGGATCCTAAGATTCAGATGCATAGATCTGAGTTTCTGAGCAACTGCAGCGAGGAGGAAGACAAAACTTCCATTGCACTGGTGTTACAGCACCGGTGCAGTCTTGATTTATTTTACAAAAATAAAGCTAAAGTTGGGAAGTCATGTGTGAAGCACTCTTACTGCTTCCATAGGAATTAAGAGGCTAAGTAGCACCCAGATGCTGCTAACCAAATGCCCTTGAGTAATTGATCATCAACAAGTGTGACCACCTCTATAAAAGCTGAGGTTTAGCAGTTTGCTGGTATGGAGCATTCAGGAGTGTGTTAACATAATGGCAAGGAGAAAACACATCAGCAGTGATTGTAGAGAAGCAATTGTTGCTGCCTTTCAATCTAGGAAGGGTTATAGGGCCATTTCCGAACAAGTTAAAGTCCATCATTCTACAGTGAGGAAGATTATTCACAAGTAGAAAACATTCAAGACAGTTGTCAATCTTCCCAGGAGTGGATGTCCAAGCAAATTTGTCCCAAGGTCAGACTGTGTGATGCTGAGAAATTGCAGAAAACTTAAGAGTTACATCTCAGACTCTACAGGCCTCAGTTAGCACATTAAATGTTAAAGTTCATGACAGTAAAATTAGAAAAAGTCTGAACATGTACGGTTGGTTTGGAAGGGTTGCCAGGAGAAAGCTTCTTCTCTCTAAAAAGAACATGGCAGCAAGGCTTAAGTTTGCAAAGTTGCATCTGGACAAACCACAAGACTTTTGGAAAAATATCCTTTGGATAGATGAGACCAAAATGGAGATATTTGGCTGTAAGGCACAGCACCATGTTTGGCAAAAACCGAGCACATCATATCACCACAAACACCTCATGCCAACTGTCAAGCACAGTGGTGGAAGGATGATGATTTCGGCTTGTTTTGCAGCCCCAGGACCTGGGCACCTTGCAGTCATTGAGTCAACCATGAACTCCTCTGTATACTGAGGTATTCTAGAGTCAAATGTGAGGCCATCTGTCCGACAGCAAAAGCTTGACCGAAATTGGGTCATGCAACAGGACAATGATTCCAAGCACACCAGCAAATCTACAACAGAACTGCTGAAAAAGAAAAGAATCAAGATGTTGCAATGGCTCAGTGAAAGTCCAGACCTCAACCCCATTGGAATGCTGTGGCGGGACATTAAGAGAACTGCACAAACAGATGCCCACAAACCTCAATGAACTGAAGCAACATTGTCAAGAAGAGTGGGCCAAAATTCCTCCACAACAATGTGAGACTGATAAAGTCATACAGAAAATGATTACTTCAAGTTATTGCTCCTAAAAGTGGTTCTACAAGCTATTGAATCATAAGGTGTACTTAGTTTTTATATGGCTTCTCCATTTTGGATTTATTTTTGTTAAATAAATCATGACACGGTGTAATATGTCATGTATTGTTATTTATCTGAAGTTGTTTTTACCTAATTTTCAGACCTGCTAAGGACCAGATTATTTTTATTATGTCCTGATACGTAGGTAGGGGGACTGCCTGGGGACCTTTGAGAGGCGTAGTCCAAAAGCACAGATCTGTATTTGTTTCAAACTATATGACAGATATAGCAATTTTAAGAATTTCCATTCCATTTTTTAAATTCCTAAAATAATTCATTCGTACATGGCGCTGCTTTATTTGCTTATAATAATTATTTGCCTCTATGTGCAAAGACTTACATTTTCCTGTCACTTCTATGAGATACAATCACAAACTTTCTCTTGTAGTATGTCTGAGGATGGAGGGAGGCAGAGTTTGCTCACTATATTTTTAATTGTATTTAACGTAACAATAAATCATGGCATCATAATTACAAATATGGAAATATCTTTATTTACATATATTCATATTCAGTAAGCTGCAGTGAATTATTAAGCACTACATTCTATTTATTTTATTTATTTATTTACTTTATTTAAATCTCACAATTTTTCAAATACTGGGACTGAAAACAATCACGGCCTTCTGCACTGCAGTGAGTTGTATTGTACTGATTATATTGTATTGTATTTCAAATCAACATATTTATTTATTTATTTATTTATTTATTTAGATTTATACCCCGCCCATTTAGTGAGCATGCCACTACTCTGGGCAGTGTACAAAATAATATTAAAAACATATAAAACATATAAAAAGAAAACAAACAAACCCTACCCCCGCCATAAAACCGGCCATCTGGGGCATAAGATGGCAGACAACAGGCCAGCATAATTTTACAAAAGGGTGGTGCTTGGGAAGGCCTGGGCAAAAAGCCAGGTTTTAATTTGCTTGCCGAAGCTCAGGAGGGTGGGGCCCAGTCGCACCTCCACAGGAAGAGAGTTCCAGAGCGGAGCGGCCACTACCGAAAAGGCCCAGTTTCTGGTTGATGCCTTCCGGGCCTCTTTTGGAGTGGCCACTCACAACATTAAAGACTGGGAGGTGCAGGTGGGACAGGAAGATGACCTGAGGGAGAGGCGTTCTGACAGGTAGCAAGGTCCTAAACTGTAAAGGGCTTTATAAGTTAGCATCAATACCTTGAATTTGGCCCGGAAGCGTACTGGCAGCAAGCGAGCCAGGACAGGTGCAATATGGTCAAATTTAGATGTATCAGTGACCAGCCTGGCCGCTGCATTTTGCACTTGCTGCAGCTTCTGAACCACCTTCATGGGCAGCCCCATGTAGAGAGCATTACAATAGTCAATCCTCAAGATTACCAACACATGAACCAGTGTTATTAGGGATCTCCTGTCGAGAAGGGGACAGAGGTGTGCAATCTGCCTCAGATGGAAAAAGGCAGATTTGGCCACAGCCAGGATCTGTTTCTCCATCGAGAGGGCCGGGTCCAGAAGCACACCCAGATTTCGCACCTGATCCTTCAGGGGGAGTGTGACCCCCATCAAGGTCAGGAAGCAGACTCCCTAACTGATGAGGATGCCTTCCCAACAACAGGATCTCCGTCTTGTCAGGATTCAATTTCAGCCTATTTGCCCTCGTCCAGTCCATAACCACGGCCAGGCAACGTTCTAGGGTCTGTACAGCTTCCCCTGCTGAAGAGGAAAAGGAGAGATAGAGTTGCGTATCATCAGCATACTAATGACAGCAAACTTCAAATCTCCAAATGACCTTTCCTCCTCCTTGCCCTCCTTTTTGGTGACACATAAGTGGCCACCCTAATTTGTGATTTGAATTTCTGGCATATAGCTTTAATCTTACATTTGTACTTTAAGCTGCTTTGAATTGAATGTGCTGTCTGATTTAGAAAGAAATTTTTGTTGATTTTTTTCTATAAAGTCTATGTTCAGAAGACTCCCCTTTGTAGTTAGTGGCACTTATCCCTGAGTAGACATGTATAGGATTGGATTCCACATATATTTCTTGTTTTGATTTGTTGACTTTTATTATAAGTTTGTGATAGTTTTTCATATAATATTTTAGGTGCTGGTTTTTATTATAGCTCATAAACTGTGTTGGCTTCCCAAAATGAACACGTCCCACCTACTGATTACGTTTTGTAATTCTGTTTTTAGCACAGCCATGACATAGTGTTCTGCATAACTGACACATTTATAAGATCAATCAGCTGATTTCCCCAGAAACAATGACATGCTCCAGCAGTATTACCCAAGAAACCATGCAAAGTTTTATGTAACAGAAAAATCTACCATCTCCTAGAATTATCAAAGTCTAAGTAATTTTAATAACAGTATTTAAAAGCAAAAGCCTCTTTAAAGCAATATTTCCATAATTTTGCACATAACTATATATCTGTGTATTAAGCAAGAATAAATAAGTACTTTGAAGAGAAAACAATGCTTAAACAAACTTTCCCTATAGCATATTGTCCTATTAACGTCCATGTCTTTCACAATTGAGGATCCTGAAATTAACAGGTCTGAGGTGGTATAAATTACCTAGAATTACAAATGAATTTTAATTTTTACTTTTACTCCTTCAGCTGGAATTATAGGTCTTTTAATCTCTTGAATTTATCATTTTTCTCCTGTTGCCATAGTGAAATCAGGTAGTATGAGCAAAGCTACAGGTTCCCCCTCGCTTCACTTTGAACTTGGTTAAAAATAATGCTTAATCTATTAGGCATGCTTTTAAAATGTGCTTTAAAATGTAAATGTAAAAGTAAAGCTAGTGGAGAGTCCAAGACTGACAGTTTTAGAAATTAAAGCCCTATTTATCCGCAGAATGTATACACCTTGTACAATTTCAAGGAGTACAATTTCATCAGTGCCTTTAACTGGTAAAGACAAAGGTTTTGCTTCCTTAAATCTAGTTGTTTGGAGTTCATGTGTTCTGTATGATCTGGACAATCATCTAATTCCGCATCTTAAAAAAGGCGGAAGAAAAAAAAGTACTATCCAACCTAATGAGCTCCTAGAGTAGTAGCTCTAGATTCTGGGTGTTAATCATACTTGTTTCTTCCGATTATAATAGACTGTCTCATTTCCTAGCTCTTGAATCATCAGACTATTCAAGAATGTTAATGCAATACATTTTATGTTCTCTAACTTTTGTAATTATTATTTTGTAGTGTCCTCTTTGAGTTGAAAGTACGGTAAAGAATTATTCAACCTATAGCTTAACATAATATATTTTCTTATTAAAATATCCAGTCCACAATTCTTACCTTACTCCATGAAATGTGCACAGATGCTTTTTGAAAACTTGATTGTAAGCAGTTGCAAATGCCTTGTTGAATATTTGGATGCAGGTGGATGCATTAATGCAGTATACAGTATATCTTGTGCTGGCTCTTTTAAGATCAGTCATACAAAACCAGCAGGGGGAATACTTCCTCTGGCTAGAAGTTGAATTGACCCCAGGCAAGAAGCCTTGTAGGGAACACCATTTTGGCCTTGGCTCCCAGTAAAGAATGCATTATTTAAGACCTTGCCACTCCATCTTGAAATCATGCAAGACAACATACTTAGTGGGGGACATCTTCTGTTTGGCACATCTTACCACCCTGGCAAGGCTGTAGTCTGATCAGCAGCTGCCAGGGGAAAAAAGGTGAAGACCTTACTGCTGGCCCAAGGCACTCTGAAATTATCCAGGTAATATCATCTTGCATTGGCCCCAGGATGGCCTGTTAGTTCAAGCTCTAAAAATAAACAGTAATTAATCACCTAATGGTAAGATGAGTTGACCAGCACTTGGGCTGCCTGGACCTCAGTTTAACCTTACTCAATAACTTGTCTCTCGTTTTCTGTCACTTTGGCAGTTCACAGCCTGGCATTCCTTTAAAGTCAGCCAGTTACAAGCTTAACAAAATGTTTTGTTTTGGACTCTTCACAGTGATGGTATGTCATTGAAACCTGGAGAAATTAGACAGCAGGCAGCTTTATTTTTGCTATAGCGTTTCAAGAATAGGTTATTAGCAGACATGAAGGAGTTAGTGTAAAAATAGAAAAGGACTTACTTAGTAGAGGAAAGCATTACTGTTTTGTACATGCAATTTGGCCAAACCTCCTTCAGAGGTAGAAGTCCATCTGTCCTTTGTCATTTTGTTTCCTTGTTATACAAATAATAGGGAAAATCACAATCTGTGCGTAACTCTATAACTTGTCACTTTTTTACCATCATCACTTAAAAACATCAGTAAGAAAATAATATTGCAAAATATGTTCTGCTTTATTGTGCATGGCTTGCATTACTAAGTGCCAAAGTTGTAAGACTACAGTTATTTTATTATTATTATTCCTAAGGCAATCCTTTAAATTACATCAAAGATATTTAGGCTTACAAATACTTAATATTTTTTAAAGCTAAACAAGTGTGCAGATGAACAACTGTAATGGTAAATAGGGATTGCACAATGGAATTGCTGTTATGTTAGGACCCAATCCAAGAGAATATATTGGAAACTAAGATGATTAAGTATCTGAGGCTAGGATCACTTAATGTCTGAAACTGGAAATTTGTAACTGAGGCGGAACACAATTGTAGTACTAAAACTGGGCTTGAAATACATTCACCTTTCCTTGAGCCCATCTTTACAAGCCTGGTTGCAAGATCTTGAAAGAAAACTGAATAATGTGCCTTTAGTCTTCTTAATATTAAGTCTCTTTTCAGAAATATTAAACATTATAACAGTATCAAATGTATTTCATAAATTTTAAGACCATTTCACATTCACATAAAGGTATAAAACACATTTCTATATATATGTATTCAATTATTCAAAAAAAAAAAACCCTCCAATTTATGAATATGTAATATTGTGCTTCTGTATCCACCATTCAAAATGCCAGGAAATTGCCTGATATTGCTGTACAATATCATCCCCACGTTGCCAGCAGGAAAAGGGATGACAAGCTTTACATAGCAAGGAGCAGCCTGAATGTTGACAACCAATGGCAGCAGTCAAGATGGTCTATAGGATACCTTATTCTGCTCACCACAATTCGCAGAGTGATTCCAAGCAAGGGAAAACTGAGTCCAGTTTTGATCAGAAGTTTCTTACCTAAATACAAATCAATTGTCAGGGCTGTTTTTGAAAAGCGACTCCTATGTTATACAATACACCTGCAGTGATCTAGAGCAGTGGTTCTCAAACTGGGGTCCTCAGATGTTCTTGGGCTCCAACTCCCAGATACAGCAAGTGGTGAAGGCTTCTGGGAACTGCAATCCAAGAACATCTGGGGACCCCAGTTTGAGAACCACTCATTTAGCACTCTGCCTTCTCTGCACTCATTATTACTTTGTTAATACTTACCCTGTTTCCCTGAAAATAAGACCTAACCTGAAAATAAGCCCTAGTATGATTTTTCAGGATGCTTGTAATATAAGCCCTACCCCAAAAATAAGCCCTAGTTAAGTGAAACCCCGCCGTCCACCATTGTGCAGCAACCAGAAGAAGATGGCATGACTGTATTTGAATAAACGTAGATTGTACATGAAAAAAATAAAGCATCCCCTGAAAATAAACCCTAATGCGTTTTTTGGAGCAAAAATTAATATAAGACCCTGTCTTATTTTCGGGGAAACACGGTACCTAGTCCATTTCCAGTCTAAAACATCTTCCTATTGTATTATTGATGTGAGCCTGAATATTGGGAACTATAAGGAAATGAATCACAAACAATGTCATAATGTATTTATACTAGAGACTAGCAAAGAATATCAGGGGTCTCCAGGTTGAGGTAGGAAAGAATCCTGCCTGAAAACCTCAAGAACTGATGCTTCATAGAATTGCCAATACTGGCCTAGATGAAGCAATGATCTGACAGCCTAAGGCAGATCTCTATATTTTTATGCACTGACCAAACCTGGAATACTGTGTACAGGTCTAGATACTTTCGCCCCAGAAAAGGTATTATAATCTTGAAAAGGTGCATGTGTTTGTGCATGCGCACACACAAACACAATCAAACAAAGCAATTAAGAGGCTAAAGCAACTCTGCTGTGAAGGAGACCTATAATATTTGAGGCTTCTTAGTTTAGACAGATGGCAAGTTAAGGAATATATGTTAGAGATACACAAAGTTATTCACAGTGGTCTGAGAGCCACAGAAACCCGTCTCTGGAGTTCAGAGACTGTTCCTATGCTTCTGTCCCCTTGCAACCTCTGGTGGCCAGTTTTTTTAAAAAGGGACCCTCAAAACATGGCACAATTCTTCCTAAAGCGCACAACAGGACTTTCTAAGTCAAAACATTTTTTAAAAAATGTAAAAGATTCTGTGATACTAGGGTTCCCCAAGAGTGATTGATGATATATTTTGGTCCTAGGCATGTAGAGAAAGCAGACATTAAGGTTTTCCTGCTGTGTCATAATATGAGCCAGAATCATCCAGTGAAGCAGAGTACTGTGGCCCCCCAATGGCATCAGAAGACCATGGTGGGAACAGCATGCTGGACTATGATTCTGATCCAGGGACGTTTTTCTAATATATTTTTCTTTATCCAATGTGACCTTGACAGCCTTTCTAGAATGAAATGGAAAGAAGTCATAAGCCCTGGTCAGACATTCAGAACAGGATTAAGCTGAATACATGAGAAGGGTTAATCTGCCATCACTCTTACATGGAAAGCAATCATCTGTTGAAGAGAGTTCTCTAGGCATGGAGGTTTTCCTCCTAATCTAGAACTCTGAAAAATGAGGGATTTCAATAGTATGAAGAACCTCCAGACACAGCAGAAGTTCTGTTTCTTGAAATAGAGAGCCATGTTGCAGGGGTGTGAGGCTAGTATGTTCCTTCTCTGGCTGCCTGTATGTTGACTGAACAGCGCTATAAGTATTGGATATAACCTGTGTCAGTGACAGTTTAACATACATGTTAAATAGCATAGCAACAAGGGAGAATCCTAAGAGACATTGTAAAGCAAAGGCCATGGCGCTGAACAGGGATCCCGCAGTGATCAGAAGTCTTTTCATATTCCAATATTTGGTCTCTTTGACTAAGCAGTGCATCTGACTTTCAGAAGTAATAACATTGCCCCTGTCCTTTTTGGATAAGACATCTGCTTCTCTTGATGCTGAATTCAGCTCAGAGACATATCACTCCAGGATTATCTGGCTTGGTAAAAAATGGAATGGAATTAGTACTCCAGTAAGGTTCTTGGGAATGTTCCTTGTTCCAACAGTCCCATCTAGTCTGTTGGGACAGGTTAATTTCTTTGAGTTATCCTACTCAGACAGTGCTGTTCTAGACTGTTTTCTATACTATGGATTTTCC
Source organism: Intellagama lesueurii (assembly GCA_037013535.1). Taxonomy (NCBI): domain Eukaryota; kingdom Metazoa; phylum Chordata; class Lepidosauria; order Squamata; family Agamidae; genus Intellagama; species Intellagama lesueurii. Next base: position 49,778,673 of record JBAJHW010000001.1, read on the forward strand.
AACTGGAAAGGATACTGGAATGTAGCTCTTGGTGGTGTGTTGTGACTTGCTCTGTCACTTGCATCTAGTCATATGTGAGTTGTGAATTTGGTTGGTTTATCCCACTTGCTGGTTGGTGTTCTAGGCGTTTCTGAAATACCAATTTTCTGTCCTGAATAGATACTGGAATGTGTTTCCTAGAGACATTTCAAGGCTTGTTGCATCAGTCCACTTTGGTCTGATTGGAAGAGGTAATTTTGTTGGGCTGTTATAATCATAGGTTGTGGTTTTAGGTTGTTCGTGCAATGTGGCTTTTCTTCCCAGAATGAATGCAATTCCTGGGGTGTTTTATGTCTTGCTGAATCCGTCTCATCCAGTCACATGCATGTCATGAATTTGGTTGGTTTAGGAAGTTGCCATTCTATACCATTCTGTTCCAGCTGGTTTGGCAGCATTAGGTAAAGGTAAAGGTTCCCCTTGACATTTAGTCCAGTCGTGTCCGACTCTAGGGCGCGGTGCTCATCCCCATTTCCAAGCCATAGAGCCAGCGTTTGTCTGTAGACAGTTTCCGTGGTCACGTGGCCAGCACGACTAGACACGGAACGCTGTTACCTTCCCACCGAGGTGGTACCTATTTATCTACTTGCATTTTTACATGCTTTCGAACTGCTAGGCTGGCAGGAGCTGGGACAAGCGACGGGCACTCACTCCGTCGCGTGGATTCGATCTTACGACTGCTGGTCTTCTGACCTTGCAGCACAGGGGCTTCTGCGGTTTAACCCACAGCGCCACCACGTCCCTTGGCAGCATTAAAGGAGTAATAAAAAAGTATTTTTTTCAAAATAATATGTTCAATGGGAATAGGAATTGGGATAGTGGTACAGGGGGTTCGGGGGGGAATAGGTAAGGATCGGGAAGGGGTAAAATTCCAGAGACTGAAAGAGTATTCTTGCATCCACTTGCACAATTATGCTAAAAAGGAAGATCATAAAAAGAAACCATTTAGCAATTTTACCAGAGTATCTATAGTTACTAATCTCTCCATTCCCTTGGACCTTCACTTTCTTTTTTTATCTATACTTTCCAATTCATATTTCGAATCCAATTATAAAATTGTTCCCAGTTTTTGAGTCCTTTTTGAAATGACCTTTCATTTAATGCTTCTGTTAGGACATCCATCTCCACCACTTCCGGTATCTTTTCTATCAACTCCTCAAGAGACAGTATTTCTTCTTTCTTCCAATGTTTCTCATATAGTATACTTGCTGCAGTAATTACATGTATTATCAAATATCTCAATTCTTTATCTACTATTTCAGGCATAATGTTCAATAAAAACAGTTCCAGTTTAAATGGTATAGCACAAGATTCAATTTTTTTGTAACATTTCATGTACTGATCTCCAATAATTTTTTGCTTCCCTACATGTCTACCAGATATGATAAAAAGTACCCTCCTGTATTTTACATTTCCAACATTTGTTGGATATATTTTCATACATTTTAGACAGTTTAGCTGGAGTCATATGCCATCTATAAAACATCTTACATATATTTTCTTTAAAAGTTATTGATTTTGTGAGTTTAATGTTATTCTGCCAAATTTGTGCCCACTGTTCTAAATTAATGTTATGACCAATGTTTTGTGCCTATTTTATCATACAATCATTCACCACTTCATCTTCCATTTTCATATTTAGGAGATATTCGTACATTCTTTTAATTATTTTATCACTTGTCCCTAACAGTCGTTTATCAAATGCTGTTTATTCTTCATAAAAGCCCACTATTTTATCTTTTACATACCTGGAGTCTAGTTGTAATCTCGTCCACCAATCTAGAAAGACTTTCTGTTCCTCTAGCTCCTCTCTAGTCTTTAACACCCCATCTTTCTTAAGCAAATCTCTATACCTCAAACATTTTGTTAAGTCCATTAAGGTTGGCTGTATAAATACATCTAATGGCGACACCCACCTGGAATTTTACTGTACATTTGCTTTTGTATCTTATTCCAAATCCATAGCAAAGACTTTCTTATCATATGATTATTGAAGACTTTATGATCTTTAGCATTTTGGTACCATATGAAAGCATGCCACTCCAATCTAAGACCATGTCCCTCCAGCTTAAGCAACCTCTCAATATTGAGAGTAATCCATTCCTTAATCCAGGCCAGTACACAGGCCCTATAGTAGAAAGTAAATTTTTGATAGGTTTGATTTCTGAAATATTGTTCTGATTATTGTCCATCACACCTTGCTAGCTCTGGCATAAATTTTTATTAACAAGTGCCTGCTCCCACTCTGTTCAATTTCGGCATTTACCTACTTGCCAGGATTGTTCCCACTTATTTTATCACAGTGAGCAATGGTTCTAGCATTTTCAGTTCATGTCCTTACTAAGTTTAAATTTCTTTAAAGTCAACACAAAAGAAAGGTTAGTCACCAATTTGTTAAACTGTATTATTAATCTATAAATACATTTCTATACCTACCCTGTAATTTGAAGCCCTAAGTTGGATTCTTCACATATCACATCTTTGCATCTATAAAAAAAAGTCTCAAATTTTAAAGGGTAGTTCTTGTTTCTATCTTTGACCCCTTTTCTGCTTTCCCTTGACATAAAAGGGGGAAAAAAGGTTAAATGACATTTCAAATTAAGGCAGCAATAATTAACTACTGGTATTGTTTGTGATTTTCCGACTCTGCGAGCTAATGAGAGAGAAATTAGTGCTTAGCAGCAGGAGTTCCTGATAGTCTGTGCCAAATGCTAAATGTGCCAACAAGTTAATTTGAGTTTTAAGTACTTAACTTAAGTCTTTTTGAACAGTGAATTAGAATACGGTTTGTACTGATGTTGCACATATGCTGCTGTTGATTTAAAGAGAAATAGTTTTAAAAAAACATTCAGTATTATCCAAAGAAATGCCCTCTCCAGTCTGAGCAAATACTATCACTGTCCCATAAAAGCAAGAACTCTAATTGATTCACTGGCCTAGATAAGACATATTGAGTAGCTAGTGTTGAGAACAAGCCTAAAAAGAGCCATTTGCTTCCATACTTTTCCCTTTCTTCTTTGATAATAAAAGATGGTTAAAAAGTAACCAGTTTCTTGTTATTATTAAGTCCAGGTCATTGTAATTTATTTTGGTAGTTTTTTTGTACTGTTAAATCACTTTAAAATTATGACAACCCTAATAGGTTTCTCATGCTATGTGAAAAGTCCAAAGAACAGTTTACCATTGCCAGTAGGTTTCCATGGCCAAGTGGGAATGTATAACAGAAATGAACATATAGAGAATGGGCACAACCCATGCATGCTCAACACCCAGAGTGTAGGTTATACATATGTGAATGGGTTTGCAGTTGGCACAGCATATTTTTAGCTTTGCTGTACATCAGCAACAATGATTTCTAAGTTCTTCCAAGAAAAATAGTGACTTCGTGTGATCCCTATCAATTAATTCAGATCAGGTGACAAGTTCAAGTATATAACATATGTGTTGTGGTTTGCTTTGCTTTGCTTTGAGTTTTTTTTAAAGCCAGGGTCAGATTAGGGCATAGCATTCCAAAATTAGTATTGTACCATATTACTGTTTCTTTGTTGATGATTTAAGTGTTTAAATGCTTAGCTGTTATTTACTGTGTTGTAATATATATTTTCATAGTTTATTATTTTTGTTGTATAAGTTGTAAATGTGTCATTTTATGATTATAATTTGATTTTGATTGTTTGTGTCAGTGATGTTGTAAACCACCCACCTAGATGAGTGGTATAGAAGTTGAATTAATGAATTAATGAAATAATAGAAACTTGCATAGCTCGCAGTATCATTGGTCTTAAATGCTTTTGCATAATTGTTTATCTTGTGATAACTACACAACCCCCCCCCCCAACATCATCTTGAATCTTTATTTTATCTTTACAGCACCATGATTTATGAATCTAGATCGTCATCTGATATATCCCCTGGCCACAAAGACAGGCATTCTTACATATGTATAGTATCCTTAGTGTCGAGCTTTTATACCCTAAATAACTTCATCTATTTCTGCCGAATGAGAAAAGTTAGATTCATGGCCCAGCATACAGTAGGTAAGGTAAAGGTTCCCCTTGACATTTAGTCCAGTCGTGTCCGACTCTAGGGTGCGGTGCTCATCCCCGTTTCCAAGCCGTAGAGCCAGCGTTTGTCCATAGACAGTTTCCGTGGTCACGTGGCCAGCACGACTAGACACGGAACGCCGTTACCTTCCCACCATGGTGGTACCTATTTATCTACTTGCATTTGCATGCTTTCGAACTGCTAGGTTGGCAGGAGCTGGGACAAGCGACGGGAGCTCACTCCGTCGCGTGGATTCGATCTTACGACTGCTGGTCTTCTGACCTTGCAGCACAGAGGCTTCTGCGGTTTAACCCGCAGCGCCACCACGCCCCAGCATACAGTACACTACCAGAAATACCTATTTTGTTAAACTTTCAGCACAATCTCAGTGACAACTCACTCAAAGTACAAATGGAAAGAAGGCCATTTTGATTTCTATGTGACATAAATTGATTAAAGACAACTATAATTTGGTCCTAGTGCCAGTGAACATTTAGAAAAAACTATTTAGCACAGCTAAATACGCAACAGAAGTCTATATAGCACCTATTCTAAAACACCTAAAGTTTTAGAATGAAAGATGCAGTGCCTAAGCTATGCACAACTACTATGTACTGCTAAAAACTCTGTAAAGTGATAGTTATAAATCCATAAATAGCAAATTTAAACCACTGGATATGGGAAAGACATTCAATTCAGTCCAAATGGTTAAGGAAGTCCACTATCTTTTGTCCTATTTGACACCTATTGTCCTATTACACATTGTGGAACTATTGTTCCATGGTGATGTTGGAAAGAACCTGTTTTATTTAAGACGGAGTAGTATTGCCCACACTTCTGAATATTTGTGATATCAGCCTGGACATTTAAATTACTATGGCTTCCCTGAGACATTTCAACGGTAATGAAAACACTAGCAAAATCCAGCTACAATGTTAGTAAGAATACAGCTGTGTGTGCAGACCATTACCTGACATTCCATTGAACCTGTACATACGGTCTCTTAACAGCTCATCCTATACTGTTGCTTTTGGCAGGTTCACTATGCTATACAATAAATCACAGAAAGAAAGAGCTTTTTGGCCTCGTGTTGTACGGCCTGCTGTAACATTAGAATGTAGAAGGCTGTTCTGTATTTAGACATCCTTTTACTAACCTAGCATTCATAATTTATGATTTCACTGTAAAATTCTTGCAACACTACACCAAAAGTAGTCCTTCCCTTTAATTAAGTGCTCTCAGTAGGAAAAACGTGAAACTGATGTGCAAAACATATTGCTGTATGCAATGATTGATAGTGATTACTTCTTTATGAACCCAGCCTGAGGGTCTGAACTTCCTGATGGGTAAAATAGGCCATGGGCTACTTCCTGAGATTGCCTGGTGGGGAAGAGACAGTCTTAGTAAATATCCGAGGCATTCTTGAGGCAGAATATAAAAACTCTTTAGAATAAAAACTTTAGTAAGGTATATTTTGCAGTTATAGCATCCTCTGAAGAGGAGATAACATTTCAAATAACAGCAAGCTAATACTGCTTCTGCTGCTGGAAATACTTTGTACCCCCTTCTTTAAAAAAATTCAGTGAAGATTTGGTGAGTCAGTTGCTTCATAAGTTCCATTGATTCAATGGACCTACTCTAGTTGCCATTTGCTGTACTATGCAACAGGATTTCAGTCAATATTCAGATTTTTCAGCGGCCTTGGGTCCTTTTAAGGAGAAAGGCAGGGTAAAATATTTTAAATAAATAAACAAGAAATTGTGTGACTCACTACGCAAGGCAACAGGATTTCAGTCATCAAGTCATAAATATATGGAAAGAAAAACAATGTAGAGTTTTTACAATATAATAAGGGAATTAAATATTCCAACAAAAGATACATATTAGTTGTTCCATGTGCTATAGTGCTCTAGATTTCTGAATATAACTATGTTACCTTTCTTGTAAGGTCCTGTTAGTAACTGGTCAGTCCTGACTTCTCATGTCACTTTTCTCTGGTTATCCCTGGGAAATCTCCTTACTCTGACCCGACTCTCTTCAACTGTCTTGGAGCTCTAACTAGCCATTTTGATGCCCAGGGTTTCTCAGCCTTGCAGGACACCATGATCCAACCTCACATGGTTGGTTCTGTGCTGTGCTGAGTAGATTCATGCCCTTCAAGCAGCAAATAGGCAAGCTTGTACCCTTCCAGCAGCAACTTTCTGTCCTCCAAATCTTGGCACCCTGGGTACAACAACTCAGTCACCCTACCCTGCTTTATAGCTCTGAGCTATCCTATTGACAGTCTAGAGGGCCTGTTCCTTTCATGGCCTTTCAACTTCATTCTGCCATTGCTTTATCTCAGTTTGATTCCAGACTCTTCATCTCTAGTTAAGTATTTGCTAAGTTGCCCCTGTCAAGGAGACCCAGTGGGGAATCAAACTCTCAACTTCTGGGTCCGTAGCCAGAGACCTAAACCACGGAGCTATCCAGCAGTTCTACTAAGTAATAAGTTCTATTAAGTATGATGCAAGAAAATCCCAAAAAATCATTTTCACTGGTTCATTGTTACAGATTGTATAAAATAATTCTAGAAGCAGTTTCAGTGAATGCAAGGCATGTCATCCTTGCAAGCACAAAATATAATTCAGCTAGAGGAAACGTTTAAGATTTCAACAACTCTGAAGTAATTTATTGTGAGGGATAGGTAAGAACTTTGTTTTAGTTTGTCTTTTGTCTGAATTAGTCTGGATTCACTAAATTCAAATAAAAGAAGAAAAAGAAAGAAAAACTGACAGATTTGCCATTGGCCACATCCCCATATTAATATGAATTGTTTATAGCCTCACAAATTTATATACTCAGGTTTGGTTATAATTACATATTGTTCATATCTGTTCTTTTCCTTGTCATATAGGTTTGGCCCAGGACTGGTTATCTACTGGTATGGATTTATTGAGGAGCTGGATTGTCATCGCAATCGTGGTATCTTGCTCAAAGACTGTTTCCCTTCAGACATAGTTACTCTTTGAGACAGCATGGCTGAGCAATGAGAGTGGAAAAAAATTTAGAGGAAAAGGCGAATCCGGAAGCAATTTTATTCTCCTGCACTATAAACTACTGGCAACATTTGCCCTGAACTCTGGTTGAACCCTTAGTGCCTGGGATCACCCTACTACTACTTTAGACAAACACATCAAGGGTTTCTGTTTTACTTCAATCCTCTGCTGATGTAAGCAGCCAAAAAATACAGACACATCCCAAACATTATCAGTGTTTCTGTGTCTGTCAAACAGTTTATAGATAGCCATAATCTTTCTTCCTTCCGGATGGCTTCTCCTTGCACTTTGAACAAAAGAAGACATGTGGAGGCTGAAAGGTGTGGTTTTCATTTTTCCTCTCTGTTATGAAGTCACCTTAGAAAAATGCCTTCTCATATAATCTTTTTTTCTGGTAAATGTTAAAAATCAACGTAACACAAACTTGGTTAATAGTAAATCTCTGTCTATGATATTTCATATTGTGCCAAACGAGTACACATAACACAGGGCGGGGGGGGGGGGAAGCATGTCCTCTGGCAGAGCATTGTTTTAACTCTGGACTTCCTGGCTTTCAAGGCATGAAGCCAGACTGTCAACACTTTGAATGTAATTTTAACTGTTGTTACATCAGCAACCTCTTTTCATTTTGTTAAAAACAAAAAATCCAGATCATTGTATATTTGTTCCTGAATAAAATGTTTTGTAAGCTATATGATGAAATTAAAAGTCAGAAATGTTTATATTATATATTGAAGCTCAGTAGACTTTTCAGTGGAACATTTTTCACGCTGGGCCTCTTATCCTGGTAGAGTTGTTTATGAAGACATCTTCAGTAGCACTGTTACGAGAAGTAGAAGTTATTGAGAACCAGAGCTGCGCAAGTGATAAACTATCAGAGATACAACTGCAGATCCTAATAACCATGCTTAAAAAGAGGAGAAAAGAGGTCAACTACCATTAGAAAATATATTGTTGGAGTATTGGGGAGGGGAATGTTTCATTATAGCTGAATTATTTTCTGTGCTTGCAAGGATGACATGCCTTGCATTCATATCTCTGGATAATAGATCAAGTACATAGCTTATTGGAGGTTACCAATTCTTGGTAGTACACTTTGAACACTGAGAAACTAACTGACACAAAATGGCTATTGTGGCAAAGGGGGGACGTGCCTGTTCACTACATGAAAGTACCCACCACAGAAAGCAAACTCTTAAGGCTGAAAGATAACTAATTTATCAAAGAACCTGAGTATACGACAGAGGTAACATCTCAGTTTTACAGAACATATCCTGCTTCATGCTTCCATTCACATCCACATCTACACATGCATGCATCCCTTCTTTGTTCCCCTAGTTTCCCTCCACACCCAAGGTTCCATTACCCTTGGTGTCCCCTCCACCACTCCAGCCACCCAAAATCTTCTGACCACCCATACATCAATCAGACTGCAGTCTTCTCCACCTAGCAGAGCAGCGCCCTTTTTTGGCTTTTGTTGGGCATAGGGAAGACGAAGTACTGCCTTCCAGCCACCTGCTATCTTCCTTTCACTCCCTAAGAAGGTTTTTGGGCCTAGGGAAGGAAGATGGCAAACAGTCATGAGACCGACACACCACTTGAAACACACAGCATCTTGAAATATTTAAAAAAAAATTCTTGCAGAAAATTAACTGTCAGGAGGGGGCAGAGGCATCAGTTGGTATCAAGAGAGATGTCTGGTGGTACCCACGAGTGCTGCATTGAAAACCACAAGGTTCTAGTGTTTATAAAACAACGTCACTCTTGGTCTGTTATTTCATATATGACATTTCTAGTTCATCATCTGGCAATTACTTGAAAACACTACATTGTTCTACTACAGTTCCTGGTTCTGGAAGAAAGGAAAGGAGGAAATCTAACCATCATTGCTTCTTTTCATAACCCTTTTTTGTTGAGAGAGATTTACAAGATTCTCATAGCTTCAGATACTTTGTCGTAGCTATATTTAGCTTCTCCCACAGTTTATAAAAACACATCTCAACAAGTGACTATGACATTGTTCTTCAGTGTTGCCTGTTGTCCTCTTTCCTGGATAACGGATTTCTTTTGGACAGGTGGTGTGGTTTTATTGAATGAAACATGCCTCATGTCCCCATATCCATTTATAGGAAGAGAATCTCAGTCTTACTTCTCTAAGCAATGGGTTATGTACTTGGGAAAGATAACCTAGCAGTTTTTCATGTATTTTGTGTGTGCTTTTGAAAATTTGGCTTTCAGGAGAACATTCCTTCAAGCAGCAGTAGCTCTTTTATGTGAAGATGCACAGATTTGTTTCTACTGGAAAAATGGCGGACATGATCTGCAATTTGTAAGTTAAAGGCACAAAGCAGAAGTAGCATTCAGCGTATCATTGACTGGCAGGTATAAAACCTTAAAATTGGGAGAAAGGTAATGGAAATGTAGAATGTAGTAATACAAAACTGAAGATGACGGTTGTCTAAGTGGAAAAGGCTTTAAGGGTAAAACCGGATTTGCTTGGGGTGGTACAGCTGCATTCTATTGTGAGAAACAACCTGCAACAGCAGCCTTTATAAGATGGCCCTAGTACTTCTCTATATCACTCTCTCTCTTTGGAATAAATTAAATTTATTTGCACAGATGTTGAAAATCCTGCTCAAGACTCATCTAATCTTTGTTTTGTTTGGATTTTACATTAAATTTATGCTGAAGAAAGAAAAATAAAATACGATGCTCTTATTTTTGTGTTTATACCCTTCCTTAGCATAACAGGTTGGAAGGCTATACTGGTATCTTCAATCAAAATTTTTGACTTTATATAGGCTCATTTCTAAGTGATCATTTTAAAAATAGCATAATGCATGTCATAAAGACTTGCTGTCGAACTATACTAAGTCTAGGTCTACAGGCTTGCCATCAACAACATTATTTTTCAGCTTTATTAAATTAAAAATGGTACTGCTGATCTCTGTTCATTTTGCAAAATAATAATTTGTATTTTTGAATATAAACATCAACTCTAAGAAAAAGACTATTCCATTTTTTACAATGCTATAGTCATTAGAACCTTAACATTACAGCCAAATCCTGTTTTATGGAGAGAATATTCTGCAGAGTGTGCTAATGAATTATGCCAAGCAAGAAAACAGAAGTGTGCATAAAACTGAATGATGTTCTCACTGGCATATATAGACTTACCAAGCATCTGCTCTTACAAACACTGTAAAAAAGCCTTTTTTTCAAGCCATAGATGTTGTGCACAGTGAGTCAAATATGGAGGTTCAAAGCCTTGGTTCATCAACAATAAGAAATGGACATGAGCTTATTCTCAGTTATGATAGTTATCCAGACATGTCTGTTCAGATGTAAGACCCATTTGTACTATACTGGGTTTACTTCCAGATAAGCATTATTTTTACTATTCTGAAAAAAAGGGTTTGTTTTTTTAAAATCTGTACATATATTTCTTGATCACATACGAACTCCAGAAAATTGAATTTCCTCATTGACTTAAATGGAGGAGACAGCATGAACTTGTGGCCTGTAAGGAATAAGTGTACAGCTTCCTCTCACCATTGCAATGAATAAAGAATAGAGATGGGCACTTCATATTCATTTCCCAAGGGAAACGAATACAAACCACGGGACCGCAGGTGCCACAGTGGCCCAATCCTGCCCTCCAGAACTGCTGAGCCACTTACTGGGCTCCTTGTGACACTCGGCTCCAGCATCATCATTGCCACACAGTTGCGGAAGCAGCCTGGCCAGCCCTCTCCCATCTCCCCACACAACCAACCACTGCAGCGCAGAGGCAGGACAAGGAGTCTCCCTGCTCTGCTGATGAGTGATTGGCTGCAGAGGGAGGTGGGTAAAGGCCAGCTGAGCTGCTTCCACGATCGGTGTGACAGCAATGGTGCTGGAGCCAAGCTCCACATGGGGCCCGGTAAGTGGCCCGGCCAGTTCTGGAGGGCAGGATTGGACAACCGTGGCACCACTGGTGCCACAGTTCGTATTTGTTTCCCCTAGGAAACGAGTACAAAGTACCCATCTCTAATAAGGAAGCCCTTTTGGAAGGACTAAATTCATTTGCACTTCAGATTCTTCAACTCATTAAGAAGTCAATGGTAGCAGCTCAGCTTCAAAATGTTTTTTTAAAAAATAATTAGGTATAGGTATAGTTATAGTTTATAGTTCCAGCCTCCTAAATTAGTTATTGTGATGTTACAATTTTATCAACTTTCCAAGTATAACTAAAATAAATACTTGTAATTACGTTTTTTAAGATCTGAATGTGAGAAGCTGCTCTCATGTGGTGGAAAACACATTTGTGTCTTATCTCACTACAGCAAAACACAAAGCACAGCATCTGAGACACGTGATATTCCTACTCTATCCGTTAGTCATCTCACATCTCTATTGTCTATATAGTTCGTTATTGTCTACTTATATAAGCAATAACTAACTATATAACGAAGTATATAAGCAATTAAACCAATTAAGCATTTTGTAGCCATATACTACAAAAGGAATGAAGTGCACCTTACTGATTGGGGGAAAGAACTAATTATATACAATTTATTCTTTGCAGCCCTTTAGCAAAAGAATCTGGAGGCTAAAATATAGGACAGAAGAATTCTACCAAGAAGGACAGGCTGTGTCACTGCAGCAATCTGACTTTCAAAACTTGAAATAGAAACAACGAATCAGCGAGAAGTAGATAGCTGGTAAAGTTCACATAGCAATTTGAATTAATTTGCCAAACATTTGTTATCATGGTTCCAGTTTACCTCCACTGTTGCGTTTCCACTCTTCTAATCAAGATGGGTTGTATTACGGTGGATAGAGCTTCATTGCTAAAGAACATTGTAGGCTGATATTTTTTCCTGTGGTTTGAAATTAGTTTAAGTGTGGGTCAGTTTGATCCATAGTTGCTGAATACATGGAGTAACCCCTCCCAAATGCAAATGTTTTCATCACAGAGCCTCCTTTTCAGTAAACTTGTTCAGAGGTAGTCTGCACACCTGTTCACTTAGCTTTTCACGACTATGATATAATGACACCTGCCCTTGCCACTGCCCCCAAAAAACTTTGATGCAGAGATGTGAACTATGGTGGCTAACAATGGGTGTCACCTGGCGTCAAATCTACTATTTACGGGGAAACTATCTAATATAGTTTTTGTAATAGGATTTTCTTAGGTTAGGGAAAGGTCACAAAGTTCAGAGAAGCCAAATGTACTACTCAAAGCTTCCTCTCCTATGTATAGTTAATACTACTTGAATGCTTATTATTAAGAACATGCCAGGATTCAAAAGATTAAATAAAGAAGATGCAATTATGAGCTAAATAATAAACAGAGCAGACTTGGTTCCTTCTACTTTTTTTTTAACTTTCCTGCTATTGTTTAATATATAACTGTTATACAAAGAGCAGCTTAGGTCAGCTACTATAAATTACACTTTTGGTACAATAGTAATCCACTAGAATTATTTGAACATTTGATCAAAGGAATTCAAAAGCCTTCTCTAAACTTTTCCATATTACAGGAAAAAGCTCATTTTGAAGTCTTAACTGTTTCAGTTTGGCTCAAGAATTGTAGGTGAAATCCTGACAATGTGAAACAAATATCTTATAATCTCTTTTCTTAAACCAGGAAGACATGATGTGGGCAGATTGCTTTGGAGCCTTTCATGAACAAAACTTGTATGACATTTTTGGGTAGGTACTCTCCAGCTATTGAAAAGACAAACAAACAGAGAGTGTTGGGGCACTTCAACAGAAGTCACCTCTTGCTTGGCAAAAGTTTGTGGTTTTTTTAGTTTTTTTCCCCATCCCCCTCATTGCAGCCCTAAGTGCCATCCAAAAACTGGCTCCAGAGGGATCCCAGCATTATGGAGCAGGTTTCTGGGGTGCATGTGGGAGATGAAGTTGGAAAGTGTTGATTCGTGATACAATAGATCTGAGGTTTCCTGGTTTGTATATTTTTGGTAGTAGGTAGAAGGTGACAGGTTGAGGTTCATGCAGTATATTAAGTAGGGTATGAAAGTTGCTATTCTGTAAGAGAAACACTACAGAATAAGAATATAGAGGGAAATAACAGTGTTGGGTTCAGGCAATGAGCAGGCTGATGGGCTTTGTGGTGATCACCAGATAATAGGATAGCAAAGAGTCTCTTAGCAATAGACATTAATGAAGTCAGCCACACACACAGATGGATGTCTGCCAGCAGTACTCCTGGTGGGCGACTCATCAAGGAAGCAGAATGAGGTCTTCTCCCAATGAGTTCCCAATGCATTCTGCCCCACCCCCAGGAGGACTGTCTTTTATTAACATTACAAGCTCACAGATAGTGACAGCATTACAGATAGTAGACAGGGTTCAGATAGGACAATGGTTACATCATGTTATTAGGATTGGTCTGGGGAAAGGCAATTAATCAAGCCCTCTGATTGGCCTAAGGAAAGGCCTCTATGGCAAGCTCTCTATGATAATGAGAAGGAGGAAGAATGGTGGCAGCTCCTCCCCTCAGAAGCAGCCCCATGTTGCTAGGAGAGTTTTCTCTCACTACAACACCCATGTGGCTTAGCAACCTTGGGAATGGCACCCCCACATAACAGAGATAAAATTTATAAGCATGATAGACACCCATATACTGTAAATGGATTGAAAGTAATCCTAAGTTTCTTAAGTCATTGCAAAATATAATTACCAGACCCATCTTGCATTACAAGGTTCAAAGGTTAAAAACTGTTAATATTGCCTATACTAGAACACATGGTTGCTCTGTTATCTTCATGTATAAAAATTCTTTTCCCCCTTTTTTTCCTTGGAGTTTTGCCTGATATCCTTTATTCCTATTACTCCTCTCACTTGTCTTCACAATACCACATAACTCCGCCCTTCCCCCTCTTTTTTTTTTTTAGCTTTTGCCTAGTTATCGGTTTGCTGTCTCTTGTGGGAATGTTTACAATAGAAGTAGAAAGGGTGGGTCATCACATTGAGTCCACTGACTGAAGCAGTTGCATCAATGTATGTTTGTTTCCCTGTGGACTTTGGCCAATACTGTCGAAAAGTGGTCCAGTCCAGTGAACAGAAATCTTGTGGTCAGGAAATAACATTTACACTTGAGGATGAGCTCATTGTTCCATTTGCTAAATAAAATGCTGAATGTGGCTCAGTAGAATGTGCCTCATAGGATCACACACTTCAAACTTCTCAGTGACAGATGTACATATAAATTAAGAAAGGAAAGGGTCTCGGTTTTTAAATAACTAGCCAAGAAAGAAATTTGGAAAACAGACTCTTAAGCATAACAATGAACAAGTAACTTCTTCCCTTATCCAGATAACAGACAACAGAACTGAAGGTAGGGGATCTATTAATGCTAATATATTAGCTTTCCTCGTGATACGTCCAAAATCTTTCCAAGCTGTCTCCATGTATCCTCATCCTTATTTATTTATGTAATCATTTTTTTAAAAAAATTAACCTTTTCTCTTTAAAAAGGACCCAAGGTGGCTTACCTCATTAATAAGACAGTATTTAAAAGCTAAAAACAATAAGTATACAAATCTTTTAAAAGAATTATATATCATATTAAAAACAGTAAATAAAATCAATACTAAAAACACATATAAAAACAAGAAGGTACTACAATCCATTTAAAAACCCTACTCAGTCACCTGGGCAGGTGCATAAAGGAAGATGCGGACATTGAGGACAGGTCGGACCGAAGCTATTTAGGGTTTTATAATTTAAAACCTGGACTTTGAATTATGCCTGAAAATTTATAGCAGCCAGTGGAGCTGCTGTAACAGGGAGGTTACATGATCCTTGTAACCAGCCCCAGTTAATAAGTGTTTTGGACCTGCTGAAATTTTTGAACACTTTCCAAAGGCAGCCCCATGTACAGCATGTTACAGTAATCCAGCCAGAATGTAACTAAGGCATGTGTCACTGTAGCCAGTTCAGACCACTCCAGCAACATCCATTTTACGAATGTGGGATATTGTGCTTTTGTATCCATGATTTAAAGGAGCAGGAAATGGCCTGATTCTTCTGCACAATATCGTGTATGCGTTGCCAGCAGGAAAAAGGACTCCAGAGTTTATATAAACTGCAGCCTGAATGTTGACAATACCAGTGGCAGCAATCAGGATGGTCTGTAAGATATCCTCTTGTGCTCATTAACATTCATAAAGAAACACTAAGCAAGGGAAAATCCGACAAACTGTCTCTTTTTTTCATCAGTTAACCACTTCTCACCCAAACACCAAGCAATTGTCAGGGCTGTTTTTCGACAAGTGTGAATGATAGTGAGCACAAAAGGGTTTCCTGTAGACTACGTGTTCTCAACCTGTGCATTGTGCCTGCCCAAGAGGGTAGGAAAGTGTTTTCTAGGGGGTTACCACAACTCCGGCTGTACAATCCAACATGGCATGGCACAAGGCGTTGGGAAAACCATATGGTGCCACTCCAGACGGGAGGATGTGGGGTTCGAGCCTTATGAGCTGACTTAAGGAAGAGTGGCCAGTGTCCCTCCAAAGGGTCTGTCTGCGCCCCCACCTCTTCTGCTTTCTCACACAACTCTTTCTTTCTGGTTTCCTTTTGTTTGTTTGTTTTTGTTTTGTTTTTTCTTATTCTCTGCCAGCCCAGGGAAGAGGAGGGGGGAAGAAAAGGAAGAGAAAGCAGTTCTTCTCTCAGCTATCATTCTTTTTCTGTTCTAATAGACATTCTCATTGAAGAAGAAATGGAATAATTCTAGATGGTCTCTGTTCTCTGTGGATTGTTGTTGTTTAGTCGTTAAGTCATGTCCGACTCTTCGTGACCCCATGGACCAGAGCACACCAGGCCCTCCTGTCTTCCACTGCCTCCCGGAGTTGGGTCAAATTCATGTTGGTAGCTTCAGTGACACTGTCCGTCCATCTCGTCCTCTGTCGTCCCCTTCTCCTCTTGCCCTCACATTTTCCCAACATCAAGGTCTTTTCCAGGGAGTCTTCTCTTCTCATGAGATGGCCAAAGTATTGGAGCCTCAGCTTCAGGATCTGTCCTTCCAGTGAGCACTCAGGGTTGATTTCCTTTAGAACGGATAGGTTTGATTTCCTTGCAGTCCACGGGAATCTCAAGAGTCTCCTCCAGCACCACAATTCAAAAGCATCAATTCTTCGGCGGTCGGCCTTCTTTATGGTCCAGCTCTCACTTCCATACATCACTACAGGAAAAACCACAGCTTTGACTATGCGGACCTTTGTCGGCAAGGTGATGTCTCTGCTTTTTAAGATGCTGTCTAGGTTTCTCGTCGCTTTCCTCCCAAGAAGCAGGTGTCTTTTAATTTCGTGGCTGCTGTCACCATCTGCAGTGATCATGGAGCCCAAGAAAGTAAAATCTGTCACTGCCTCCATATCTTCCCCTTCTATTTGCCAGGAGGTGATGGGACCAGTGGCCATGATCTTAGTTTTTTTAATGTTGAGCTTCAGACAATTTTTTGCGCTCTCCTCTTTCACCCTCATTAAGAGGTTCTTTAATTTCTCCTCACTTTCTGCCATCAGAGTGGTATCATCTGCATATTGGAGGTTGTTGATATTTCTTCCGGCAATCTTAATTCTGGCTTGGGATTCCTCCAGTCCAGCCTTTCGCATGATGTATTCTGCATATAAGTTAAATAAGCAGGGGGACAATATACAGCCTTGTCGTACTCCTTTCCCAATTTTGAACCAATCAGTTGTTCCATATCCAGTTCTGTTGCTTCCTGTCCCACATATAGATTTCTCAGGAGGTAGATAAGGTGATCAGGCACTCCTATTTCTTTAAGAACTTGCCATAGTTTGCTGTCATCCACACAGTCAAAGGCTTTTGCGTAGTCAATGAAGCAGAAGTAGATGTTTTTCTGGAACTCTCTGGCT
Organism: Intellagama lesueurii; assembly: GCA_037013535.1. NCBI lineage: Eukaryota > Metazoa > Chordata > Lepidosauria > Squamata > Agamidae > Intellagama > Intellagama lesueurii. The sequence continues at coordinate 49,795,672 of JBAJHW010000001.1, forward strand.
TTCTCCATAATCCAGCGCATAGTGTCCATTAAACTGTTATTTCTTCCTTCTCTGCATGTCCACTAAAAGCACTCTGATACAAGATGTCCATTAGTTCCTAAACAGCTCCAATGGCAAGTGAGGTACAGGTCAAGTGCAGTCCACATTTTAAAAAACGAAGTACTCTTTTGAAAGTTTATATCAGAACAGAAGAAAAAAGATTGAAGGGGCCAGGTAATAAAAAAAATCACCAAAAGTTGAAAGTGGCCTTGATAAAGAATGGACTTCACAGTGAACGTAGTCATCCTGGCCTGAACACTGGGAGTCATCTAGCCTTCATACTAGGACAGGCTATAAAGATGTGGATGCAACTTGTACGTGTGAGAACATCACAGAGCCTAAAATCTGAACAACTGAAAAGAGATGTACAGAGTCCAATGATCCTATTCACATATAATGACCTGAAATGTATATGGAACCATTTTAATGAGAGAGCATCTTTTACCATATTAAGAAATAAATTCTCTGAGATCTTCTAAACAGTACATCCTGGCCATTGTGTTGCCTGTGCACACACATTGGACCTATGTGAGATTCCAAGCTTTGCAGAGGCTTGTAGAAGCTGATCCATACTTTAGCAATAGCGTTACTTACAGATAAGGCTTCATAAGCATAGGCAGTATTGATATATGTTTTAATCCAATAATCTTTCTAATTGAATTAATATATTTATTCTATTTATATTTAACAGACCCTCCTAAATCTCTCTTCTGCTCACTCTTCCTCTCCCTCTCGCAGGATTATAGGCAGGGAGAGCTGTTGCCCATCATTCTAACCCATGTGTCCATTATTGCACCATATTCTAGGTACACAACATCTGTAACTCTCTCCAGGACCACATCTAGCAGCTCCAATGGGAGAGGACAGGACTGTGCAAGCAAGCAAGTACAAACACACACAGAGAGATGCGGTGAGATGGAGAATGCTTTAATGCGTCCAATGTTGAAGAGATCCTGCACAAGATTGCTAGGTGAGGCTTGGGTTATTGAGGTCAAAGGATGCTACAGCCTGGATTAGTATTATGGTTTTGGTGCCCTCATTGGTGGTATAGAGGCAACAGTGATGATCACCAGGAGCAGGGGGTTTGTAACCACCATAGAAAGGACACACAACATTCACTTGGAAGGAGATTTCATATACAACTCTGGATTGAGAAAGAATCAGTGATTGTGATTTACTACTGAAATCCAGTAGTAAATCACAACTAGAATAGGGCCAATGCACAAGTGGAGATGTGATTATACAACACCTCTGTAAGTACCATTGGTTCAATGGGCCTATTCTAGTTACAACTTACTACTGGATTTCAGCCTTTGAGCACCATCTTTTACTTTCTTTCACTTTAGGGAATATTACAGTGCCACACTGATGGTGTGGAAGAGTTGTTAGAGACAAAGATCTGTGGTGGTGAATGAAATCTCTTCACCTAAAGACATGATATTTTCAATTAAAATAAGTGTCCAATGCTTGCCAATCATTCCTATGTCTCTGCAGCCATTTTACCTGGAAATTGGAAGTTGGTTTTCTTTTTTCTGAGCAACTGGGAGAACAATGCTTAACATATGCTTCATTCCATCGGTTTTAATGGCAGAGAATTAATATAATTTGCAGTTGGATTCTATGGCCAGGTCCTAACTTGTTTCATCAAACTGCAGATAATTGATAGGTGCCAGGGGCATTTCCAGTAACACCATCACGGGCATGACCAGGCATCTGACTTGCAATGCACCCTGGCATGCAAACATCAGGCTGTAATTCTAAACACAATTACGAGGAAAAAGGTCTATATAGTAATATAGATATCAGAAGAAGCTCCTCTTCCCATATACCTGGTTCGCCATTAATATGTGTCAGGGGGGTACTACGTTGTCTCCCACTGTGGAGGATGGTAATTTATATGAAGACCCAGAAGTGGGTTTTCTTGGCTGTCAGGTTTCCCTCCTCTTGAAAGCCCGAGAGGCCCCAAAGTTGCCTTTATCTTGGTGCCAAGTTAAAAGCTGCATGTTTATCCAAGCATCTGATAATTAGAGAGATCATGGCTTGGTCTTCCTTCCTTCCTTCCTTCCTTCCTTCCTTCCTTCCTTCCTTCCTTCCTTCCTTCCTTCCTTCCTTCCTTCCTTCCTTCCTTCCTTCCTTCCTTCCTTCCTTCCTTCCTTGTTAAAACTGCATAGAGGAAGTAAGAGTTGGTTTCAAGGGAACACAGGACTTGGCAGTATTTGTCCTGTTGAAATTAAGGGAGCATTCAACTTTTGGTGAGATTACCTCCTATGTATTCTCGAAGGCTTTCACGGCCGGGATCTGATGGTTGTTGTGGGTTTTTCGGGCTCTTTGGCCATGTTCTGAAGGTTGTTCTTCCTAACGTTTCGCCAGTCTCTGTGGCTGGCATCTTCAGAGGACAGGGGTCAGAACTCACCAGAGCACAGACAGAATTCTGACTCCTGTCCTCTGAAGATGCCAGCCACAGAGACTGGCAAAACGTTAGGAAGAAAAACCTTCAGAACACGGCCAAAGAGCCCGAAAAACCCACAGCAACTATTACCTCCTCTGCTTGCTTTATTTGTAGTCCATTTGTACATTATACTCTTACTTGGAGTAGATTCATCTTGACCCACCTGCTGCCATTTGCACCAACGAATGGACAGAACATTGTTACAAGATGTCAAAACAAAATGAAATGTCAATGCAGGGGTACACAAACTATGTCAATGCATATCTATGCAGGCTATGTTACTCTGTCAGGGTGATTCCAATCAAGCTGTTTCAAAATGTTGAAATGAAATGAAACTAAGTCAATTAAGTAATAAAAAACGGTGGTTCAAGGTTTAATTGAGGGCCTAAGGTGAAGCCAATGGCCATTAACCCCAGTCAGTCATTAATTCAGAGAAGAAATATCATTGGCTGAGGTTATTCCTATCACAATGTGCATTAAGCATACTCCTTATGGAAAAATAGTTTCAGGTTTTGCCTCTTGTGCTAAAGAAGGGCAAGAGGGATAATGTTGAGAGGAAAGAAGCCAGGATGTCACTTCAAACTCGCCCAGAAAAAGACCTGACTTGGCCAATCATATTGCATTTTCAATACATGTGGTTGATAGCAGCAGCGGAGCTACCTCTGTGTTCAGTCAAAATCTATTATCCATTGCATTTTTAATTAACATTTAACAATTAAATGACTTTAAATGACTTCTAACTCTGCAAACTTTTCTAATAAAATGAAAGACTGACAGGATAAGTACTGCAAGTTCATGCCGTAAGATAAATTCTAATGGCAGTAATGATTTGCGTGGTGCAGGTCCCTGCCATTAGCATAAATCCTGGGTTATATACCAAAATCATTAAGCAAAAAATGCAAATCACACAAACTTCAATAAGATTAGAACTGTGAGTGATCGGTTTGGCTAATCAACCAAAGAAAATGCTTTCTTGGTTCTATTTCAAGTCTGTTAAAGCTCACACAGAAAACTTGGTGTGATTTCTGAAGTCTTAATGGCTTCCACAGCAACATTTTGTGGGACTGTCTGCTTGCAGACATCTGTGTGGTTCAATTTACACATTTTCACTGTTTCTAATATGGAGTACAGTTAATGTTATGAAATATTTTACCTTTGTGAAGAGGAAAAAAACCAAATCACTGCAAATTTTTCTCGGAATATTGTGCTACTGCAAGCCAGGTTCAAACACAACTTGAGATAGTAAAATGTCCCTAGAATGAAGCCATAAATAAGGTTACCAAAAAAAAAAAAAAAAAAAAAAAACCAACATGCTTCATTTTGCCTATTTGTACTATTGAACATTTTTTTCACAACATTCCTTAAATATTTAATTATCAGTCATGGAGAGTTGTGGGGCAGCAGTGAGCATAGTTTAGTCTGTCATAGTTTAGTCTATGCAGTGAGGTGAATGACCTTTTTTTTTTACTGCAAATCGTTTTCCCCATCAACATTTCCATATATTTTTCCAATGCCCACTGAAAAAACACAAAATGTGACAATAAGCAAAAAGCCTACAACCAAAATCCAGTAGAATGCAACAAGATAAAGAGCACTATTTGAATTCCCCTTCTATGTGGACATTGAAATCTGCATCACTGGATCAGTTTTTGCTGGAAAAGTTTTATCCCCAATTTTGCTCCACTAAAAGGAGCAAAAAATTTAAAACCGTACACATTTTGTTTGATTTCTGGAATTTGTCCTTTGTATATCACCGTAGGTACCTTTTTGCGATGATAAAAAAATGTAGAAGTGATTGGCACGAATGTGAAGGTTTCTTGTCTCTGTAGAAGAAGACCTACATTGCAGGTCTACATCCATATAAATTCTACAAAGAAAAATGGTTAAAAATATGTCCACATTGTTGTATGGCTTAATACTCTACATCAACAATGTTAATGGTATAAACGATGCTAGCCCTATACCAATGGGATGCTGCAGAAACATATGATAAGGCCTTGTATCTGTCCTGTGGAGAAATGACACATGAAAAGTGTGGAAAGATCAAATAAAATTCAAGAGGTGTTTACCTCCCCCTGCCCCATCACTACAACAAAGCCAATCTCCCATCTGTTGCCCCAGCCTTATTAATAGCTCTTATAGAGATATATATTCATTACAAGAAGAATAGAAAAGACCAGCACCATGGGGCTTTGTCCGGGAGCAGGTGTTCTTTGTATAAGAAAAAACTACAGAAGTAAGCAGAAAGATGGTTGTATGGGTTATCATGTGACTGAAAACACCAGCAGAGGACAGGAGGCAGGAATGGCACAAAAAGTAATAAAACAAGGTGTCCAGATTAAGATCCTCAGCTGCTTGTTCTGGCGTGTTCCCAATGTTTTCAACAAGCGTGTTCAAAATTTCAAAAAATAAAAATAGAAGCTCTGAGTATTATAACCAGAATTTTTCCTCCTTCTTCTCTGTGAGTATTCAAAACACTTTGAAAGAGAGTTGTGTGTCTCATAGAATAAAGTAGGTTCTGGCCTAAGAAAACAAATCAATTAATTTCAGGTAATTTTACTGTCAATTCTTGACAAGGTCACTTCACAGACTCTCTGTGGTGTTTTCTTCTGAACACACAGTATTTGGTATTGAGTAACAGTTGTTGTCATCAAAGAGCATACCAGCATTAGAAATCACTTTGACATAAGATGAGTTCTCCAAGTCAGATTGTCTTAATGTTTGTGTGCAACCATATGGAGCTGAGCACGATATAAGACTTCAGTTAACCAAAGTAAGAACACATCAGCATCCACACAATAATTTGAAAAGGAGTTGGATCCATCAGTCTAATGCCCAAAGAAATCACTCTAATGGAATGGTCCTTATCCATATACTATGTGTCAATATGGTGGAAGCTCATGAGACCACCTCTCTCTGGATGCTTCCCATGTTGCTATACTAGATCAAATGCAATGAAAGAAACAATATGAGAAGCTGTCATTCAGATTACTCTAATATACAGTGGTTTGCATCTAAAACCTCATTGGAAAGAAACCACGATAGAGTTCTTATAGGTTACTCCTGCCAACAGAAGAGTTGGAAAGGCAATTTTCAGCAGTTTCCTCATTGCCTAATGGACAAGGGACAAGTGTAACACAGGGAGAAGAGGGGAAATGGTGAAAATTACCAGTGTCCCTTTTATCCAATGAAAACTTCCACTGAATTAGTCTTTTAGCTTGAGGGATAGACACACAGAGAGACAGACAGACAGACAGACAGACAGAGAGCTCAGCACCTACCCATGCCCTCTGCTGATACTGTCATTAGCAAGTTGAGCTTCACATAAGTCAAATATTTCTAAAAGGCTTTTAGCGACAATTACAGTACAGAACAATCAACAATAAGTGCTAAACAATCATTAGACAGAACAACTACATGTGAATTGTGAGAACAGCATTTTTCTGGTTGTGTACATGCACATAGATGTTTTGATCAACTATGTCTTAATTAAGTTCCCCACTAGTCAAAGTATGTTTGTTGTTCCATGCCATCAAGTTGCTTCCTGCTTATGGCAACCTTATGAATGAGAGATCTCAAAAATGTCATGTCCTCAACAGCCCTGCTCAACTCTTGTAAATTCATGCCTGTGGCTTCTTTTTTTGGAAGTCAATCTATCTTGTATGCTTTCTTCCTCTTTTCCTGCTGCATCCCACCTTTCCCAACATTATTGTTTTTTTCCAGAGAATCTTGCCTTCTCATGTGCCCAAAGTAGCCTTGGTTTTGTCATTTTTGCCTCAAAAGATAGTTCAGGCTTAAATTGCTCCAGGACCCACATATTCATCTTTCTGGCAGTCCAGGGTATCCTCAAAGCTCTCCTCCATATTTTAAACAAATGATTTTTTTTTCCTGTCAGCTTTCTTTGCTGTCCAGCTTTCACATCCAAACCTGGTGATTGGGAATACAAGAATGTGAATGGTCTTGGTCTTGGACTCCAGTGACAAATACTTACACTTGGTGATCTTCTCTAATTCCTTCATTCTGTCCTTCCAAGTCTCAGTCTTCTTCTGATTTCTTGAATGCAGTCTCCACCTGGATTGATGAGTGAACCAAGATATACAAAACCTTTTAACTATTTCAGTTTCTTCATTGTCAACATTAAAGTAGTAATTTTTCTGTAGTCATGATTTTGGTCGTCTTAATGCTCAACTGCAGTCTTGCTTTGACACATTCTTCTTTCACTTTCACTAAAAGTCATTTCAAGTCATTGCTGCTTTCTGTCAGCAGGATGGTGTCATCTGCATATGTTAAATTGTTTTTTTCAACCAATTTTCACTCCTTCATCTGAATCTAGTCTGGCTTTCTGTTTGATATGTACAGCTTGAACAGATAAGGGGATAAAACACACCCTTCACTGATACCTTTACCTATTGTAAAGTATTCTGTCTCTCCACATTCTGTCCTTACAGTTGCTTCTTGTTCACAATACAGGTTATACATCAGGACAATCAAGTGCTGGGACATACCCATTTCTTTCAGAACAACTCATAGTTTCTCATAATCTACACAGCGGAAGGTTTTCCTGTCTGTAAAGCCAAGACTGATCTTCTTCTGAAATTATCTGGTGCACTCCAGTAGCCAGCAGACATTTGCAATATGATCTGAAGTGCCTCTTCCTTTTTAGAATCCAGCTTGAACATCAGGCATTTCTTGCTCCATATAAAGTAAAACCTTTGTTGCAACACCTTGAGCATCCCTTTGTTTGCATGGGAAATTGAAGCAATGGTCCTATGTTTTCTGCATTCCTTGGAATCTCCTTTATTGAGGACTGGAATGTACAGTATATTGAACACTGACAGTTTGTGGGCCATTGTTTTGTTTTCCATATTTGTTGGCATTTTCTTCTAAGGATTTTGACGGATTCAGTCTCTGTGACTTGAAATACTCCTATTGGTATTCCATCTACCTCTGGTGATTTATTTCTTCTTAGTGCTTTCAGATCAGGTTTCACTTCACTTTCTAGAACTGCAGGATTTCTTCATAGAATTCCTCTTCAAAGGAACCTGTCATTCTTCTGTCTTTTTTCTTTTTTCTTTTGGCAAAAGAACTTTTGGCAAAAAAAACACATTTACCTCCTTTCAGAGTGGTGCACTCAAGGTAAGTACATCACTCTAAAAAGGGGGAAGTGTCTCAAGGTGAATTCCTCAAAGTTCTTTTTTTTTTTTTTTTTTTTTTTGCAAATATCAGAAAGAAAATTGAATCCAGGTTTCCAAAAAATGACCTTGCATTGTTAAAAACCCTCTCCCCATCTTACTTTGATGTGATAATTTCTCTACTAGAACTAAGTGCCAAATCCTGAGGAATCAGCCCTCTTTGTGTATCCATTTTTAGTAAAATATGCCCATTCTGATAACCATCAACACCAAAAATTGTTTCCTTGTCCTTTTGTTGGTTCTGAGGAAAAAGCCAATACCTAAGAATACAGGCAAGAGGGAATCAGGGTTCATTGCACAAGGCACTACGATGTTAAATACCTGTGCCCAGTATTAAGAAAATATAGGATACTGCAACTTGGCCAACATTTGGGACGTCCTTGGCTTGATGTAAATGCCTGAGGTAAAGTGCTAGGTATGCTCCTCTCAAGCAAAGATCTCCTACTGGGACTGTGATTCTTATACTGTATATTTCCATATAGAATCCCATTCCCATATTTACCTGGCAGGGAACATATCTGGATCAGAATTCCATTCTGGATTCTCAAATTTTCACAGATTAAGGGAACCCTATGCTCTTCTCACTGAGGTCTGAGACCTAAGATGTGAACCAGTCACTCATCTTTTCGTTTGGATGAAAGCTTGAGACAAATATCTTACTATCAATGTAGCAATAGACTGTTTGTATCTGGCTGAATTGCTACTTTAAGTATGAATGCTCTACTCCTGCCATCTTGAACTACAGGGTTTGATGCCCTTATGAATGTTATGTTGTTCACACTTCATGTACAGAGCTATCCAAAGAGGGTAAAGAAAACCTGTTCAGGCAGAACTGCCAGATTTGAAGACCTGCTGGGCTCATGATGGCAAGGTAGGCGGGGGAAATTGAGAGAAAGCAAGTATCTAGGTCTACCACTCTGCAGTTTGGGCAGAACATCCTGGGAATGTTGTTTCCAGAAACTCTAGCACCCAAAAATTAACATTTCCAAGATTTGACTCTGGGAGCCCATCAAGAGAAGGGAACATATATGTAGAGGTTTTATTATGAAGTATCCCTATGAAGTAACCTTGAAGTACAATTCTCCATAATGCATTGGGACCACAATAAAAAGTCATTTTCCTCAGCAGCCAAAATTCCACCCTCTTTTCTAGGTGAATTGGAATTCATAAGAAGAGCCCTGCTGGATCAGGCCAAGGGCCCATCTAGTCCAGCTTCCTGTATCTCACAGTGGCCGCACCAGATGCCTCTGGGAGCACACGAGACAACTAGATACCTGTCTCCTGATACCCCTCCCCTGCACCTGGCATTTGGAGGTACCTTCCTTTTAAGCCTGGAGATTATACATCCCCATCATGGCTTGTAACCTGCGATGAATTCCAAAACCTCTCTGAATCTGGCCCCTCCCATTTGCAATTACTGTTATCAGAGCACCAGCATCAGAATGGCAGGAAAGATACAAGGGGCAGACTTGCAAATACAGATCTCAGGCTTACCTCGTAGACATACATCTCCATCAATATTGAACTCCAATATTATTGATGGCCCACACCATCTCATAGTTCTGGGACATCCTCCCAAGAACCATGGGAGGATGGCTTTCCTCTTAGAAACAAATCATTATGGAAGGAGTACCTGAATCTTTGTTACATAGTTGCTCCTGCTATGGAATTACAGTACAAGCTGAAGTATCTTTTGTTGAGTGATCTTTCATTTGCAAATCTTTCCAACTGGACTACTCCAGAGTAATAGTTTTGAGGAACAGCTCAATCTCTGAACTAGGCAAAATGGAGTATTTGATTTTTAGCTAATTTAATCCCACTGAAGTCAACAGCCAGATGCTAAATGAGCTGGAGTCCATGTACTGTGGTAATTGGTTTTAGATTGCAGTTTTACAGCACAATCAAGGGTACATTAGGCACACTTAAGTCCCATTAGAATTAGTGGAGGATCCTTTTGGATTGCACCCTTAGGCTGTAATCTTTAAACTTGGTATAATTGTGTTGATTATTTTAAAGACTTCAAAGGTCCTGAGTCAGTTTCTTAGCCATACTGTTGCTGCCATTTAACCAGTGTGTACCTGTGGACTGGCGCTGTGTACCCACACAGTCTGGTTAAGATAGGTATGTTACAGAACTACATTGTAGTTATAAAGTCCATCAAGATAAGGTGTTGTAGCTGGTCATAATCCAGAGTTATGAGCAACGCCCAAGTTTCTTGGACTTCTTCACAGTCTAGAAATTGATTAGCCCTTTAAGAAAGCATAAAACTTCCCTTAGATCTCCATAGATGAAAATTTTAAAAGGTCTGTAGCAGTCTGAGAACAGTTATATATTTATTAAATACTATCAAAACTCATATAATGAATTGCATTATTTATTTCTAGACATAAGCACTGTCATCTTAATATTGGCTTGAATTTATCTTTCTGGTGACTCTGTTTTAAATGTGGTGTACGTTGGTTTATTCCAGAACCAAATAAGAATGCAGTGGACCTTGTGAATGAGATGTGTGGGAAGAAGGATCCAGAAAGCTTGGATGGGAGAAGATTCACAGCTTGCTTGATAGGTTGCATAACATGTAGGCATTATCTCAGTCTGGTTCTGACTCAAACCCTTACATTCTCGATGACTTCATAAGTAGGACTGATTTGGCTTAAATACAGGATTGTATCTTAGCAACGTAACACAAAATAAGAGAATGTATCTGAAAAAAGTGGGAATTTAGGAGCTAGGATGTTACAACAATCAAAAGGGGGGGGGGGGTTGGTTGTGTGGAGGTTTGCTCCTTGCCCATACAGGCTAGGGCTGGCTCTACCACTGGGCAGAGTGAGGCAGTTTTCTCTAGCAGATTTTGGATGTCATAAAACGGCAGCAATTTTTAAAATACAAAATGTTAATTTCTGATTATTGTTATTTATATTGCCAGGGATAGGAAGAGGTGCTCTGGGGAACTATGTGCTTCCTGTGCCACAACAGCCTGGCTGACCTTGGGTACTGAGTACCTTGACTTGGGTGCACTTACTGCTCTGGCTGAGGCCACAAAAATGTCTCATCCTGTTTCAGGGTTTGGACTGTGATCCCACCTAGTAAGAGCCACATAAATCTAATTCTGAGCAATCCTGTGAGATCATCCACAATTCCTTCTATCTGGTTGGCTGGGATCTCTTTGGGTTTATATTATGGATTCTAATCTTTGTTTAAATGGCAAGGGTTGGGGGAGGCTGATTTTTTAAAAAAAGCATATTAGATCCTGCAACAATCCAGCTGATAGGGACCTATCCCTTCTTTTCAACAGAAATCTGTGACTAGGAATTGGGCTTTCTAGGGAGTGGCTGCCACATTATGGAATGCATTGCCAGTGGAGATACACAAGCATTCAGAAAGTCAACCAAAAGCCATCTCTTCAAAGAAGCTTTTCTGTAGATTCCCCCTGCATGGTTGCCTATTGTGTTGTTTATTTTTAATTTGTGTTTTTAATTGCTGTTACCTCTGGGGGGATGTTGAGGTTATTTCCTTTCAATTATATTTGTCTGGTTGGGAATTGGGTTTTTAATGTTTCTATCTGTGTGATCCATCCATCCATCCATCCATCCATCCATCCATCCATCCATCCATCCATCCATCCATCCATCCATCCATCCATCCATCCATCCATCCAGGGGCCTGCCCTTTCATTAAACACAAAGAGACTGGTTCCTTCATTTCATTTTCAATCATTTGTGTTTCTGGTGCTATATCAATTAAAGCCATACAGAACCTTCAAAACTGCTCCAAAAAAGCAGGGACAAGGCAACAGACAATCAACCAGGCAACAACAACAGTACATGAGGAGAAAAACAAGACGTATGCAGGTACTAACGGTAGTTTAAAGTTCATATTTATTATTACATCTTTATCCTCAGCAGTTGCAGCAGCAGCAGGAAACAGTACAGATGAGAAAGTGAAATCACCTTCATTATCATCATTACCAGTCCTATGAGAAGAACAACAAGTTCTTCTCAGATCACATGAGTACCGTTTAGGGTGCAAGAAAGAATGCTGTCTGTCCTCAAAAAAGGGTGAGGCTATTTTACATACGTGGGTCAAAAGAAAGTACTCCGAATGAGGAAATCCGAATGAAATCCGAAATTGATGGGTTCCTCTCATTTGTTACACTGAATAATTCATATTTCAGAGGCTCTTTTTCAGAAACAAATGAAAGAATCAAAAAATGAAAGAAAGTGCCTATTCTGTCTTGTTTTTATCCATTACAATCTGAAAGTCCCATACCTAGATGATACCATTCCTATTGCACTGGCAGACCTCACCTTTTGTTTTCTTGAAGTCAGAAACTACTGCTTTACCAGAGAAGGCAACTTGGTAGCCTAACCAATTTTTGTGCTAGTTAATTACCTTAGTATGGCCAGGATGCTTTTGCTAACCAGTTCTTTGTAACTTTATAACCAGTGCTAATAATACAATGCTCATTTTGTGTATCCCATTTCACTCCACCCTCACAAACATGGCCACTTTGGTATGTATGAAGAAAAGGACTGTATTCCACAAAAGCTGATGCTTTAAAAAAATCTGCTAATTCTAAAGGTGCACTAGATTCTTCCTTTTCTTTTGGTGGTATGGGGGGGCGGGAGTGGAGGAGGCCCAGCACAATTTTTATAAAGAACTGTTTTTTAGAACTTCTTAAAATGCTAACCTTCCTCTTTTCAACTAAGACATGTTTAGATCAGTGATGCAGTGGGGTGGAGAGCCAGGACGAAATGGATAAAAGGAGGTAATTACCAATATACAGACAATGGTGGGAGGATAATACATGAAAAGCCATTAAAAAGAAAAAGAAAAAGAAAACAGATGTAAGGCCTTTGGAGTGGGAAGAGCAGCAGGCCGAGAAGCAACCAGGCATGGCACACATTGAAGGAGGCAGAAGTTACTTTCTGTTTATAAGATGACACCTCTATCAACTATCCAATAACTTGAAGAAGGCTTGTGCATCTCTGCGGGGAATAGGACACCTGGGTAATGACCCGATAAGGTCTTACCCTGCTTGATTGAGGAGGACTTGCCCCTGCTGCTTTCCCCTTGATTGGGGAAAGGGCAGCTGCTACTTTGGTCTCCAGTGGCAGTGGGCCTTTCCGTCTGTCATCCTTGGGGACCCGGCAGGTTGTCTCCAGCTATGGCCGTCTTGACTGGCTGAGCTGCCTTTTTTCAAAAGTAGACATGATCGTACAATTCACTGTGGAGAGACTTTGGGGGGGGGAAGTGTGGGGAAGAAAAGAGGGACAGAGGGGGAAAAAAGAAAGCATTGGCTTTTTGCTCTCAAGTTGCACACAAAACATCATTAGACTCTGAAGGCAGAGGACAAATAGGGTTTAAAGGAGTTATTAACACCAACAGAAGACTGAATAGCTGTGTTGACTGCAAAAATTAAATCAACAGTGAACTGGAATGGCTGAAAGGGAATTAAAACTGAGTTAATAAGTTGATAAGGTTACTTGTGGCATAGCATTAGAAATTAGTAAAATACATTCCAGAACTGGCATTTCCTTAAAAACTGGGGGAAACTATTTTCAATACAATGTTGTTGTAATTATCAGCATGATTCAAGTATGGGAACTGGCTATAAAATTTATCCATGTAATATGCAGAAAAGATAAAAGGAGTTGTTGATTTGTTTCCTGACACTTTTTGTTTCTCGTTTTCTCTCCTCTCCCCCCCCCCCCCAAATACAGAAGGAGAAGAAAAAGAGCAGGAGGAGGAGGAAGGTCCTGCTGAGAATCAGAAGCAATGCATTTGCTTAAATTCCATTCTTTGTGTAACCTCTAATTTCCAAACCTCCTCACTAATTTCTTTTGAGCAGGCAAAATCCAGACCTTTGCAACAAATTCTGGGACTTATGCCTAGGCATGAAAATTCTCATGAATTAAGGCGTATCTTTCTGCAGGAACAGAAATATGCCTAATAAGGACTGGGTACTAGCATTATATTATTAACAAGAGGGCAAGAGATAGTTTTGTAGGACAAATGTTTTTGACACAGATTGGTTGTGTCTTCTCCTGGATGTGTTCCAGTCTGCCACTGGAACCACCACTCACAATGTGCTGGTGGGTCATTCATTAATTTATATGGAATCCCATTTTCCTCTGGAACACCACATTCCCTTTTTTTAAACATCGTAAAATACAAAATTCTGGAAAAATGAATAACAAAGAGGTATGACTAGTCAAGAAAAAACAACTAAAACCTGAACAAGTTTCTATCAGTTTTTCTAACTTCATTTAATTGCCAATATTTTACAGGGACATAAGCAAGTCAGACCTAGACTGGTCAGACATGCCTGTAATAACAATGAATTCTAGGATTTCACTGAGGCAAGCCAGCCCCTTCCTCATTCATCCATGTGATTGTATTCAATGAATTTCAACCATACTTTCTGAAACCAAATTACCCTCATGTTTCCTCATCTACCTGCCTTAATGACATATTGTTAGAAGTGTTTCCCAGGATTTCTTCCTTGAACTCCAGTAGCATTTTCAACATGATGCCTCACAACCCCAGAAAAGGCATCTTTCTCAGTCAGCTTCTGGAGATTCTGGACTTGTGGCCTTCATCTTTCATCTCTTTTCCCTGTGTGTGCATGTGCACGCACATACAGATGGGAAGAGATGCTGCAATCTGGAACACAAAAACAAGAAAGATAAGGAGCCATTTTGCAAAACACAGTGAGAAAGAGAGAGAGAGAAAGAAGGACCTAACCTCCTAGATAAATCTATCCACACATTTTGGAATCATGACCATGTAAAGATTAACCACTGTGATTTGCCTAGACCTAGGGATTAACTACTCTAAACTCTATTTCTTCCTCTGCCATTATAATTCTCATCCTTCTCTCTGTTCCTCTGCCAGCAGCCATGGAACTTCCATTTGCTTAATTTTGACTCTGGCAATACCCCCAACCCCATAAGGAAGCCACTTAAGTCAAGCACAAACCACACCCAGCCATTGCCTCGATCACTTGGCTCAAAAAGTGCACTCCAATGTCAACCTCCTTGTATCTCCATCTTCTATGTGCTGGCTGAGGCATTCTAGTGAAGTAGTTCAAAAAAGTAAATTTCCCCGTTTCTGATTTGTTCCTGGATTGTTAGTTTAGTTTCCATACTCCAGTATAGGACGTGAACTTCCATTGTTCAAACTGGCCTGAAAATAGTTCCTATGAAAGCAGGCTGGATGCATTCCATGATTTCTACCCCTCACCTTTATTTTCTTTGTCTTCTAATTGTTCTCCGTTTCCTCCTCCCCCTCACTTGGAATCCTCTCCAGGGGTCCAGATTGAGGGGCAGCTTGTGAAGTTTTCACAGTAGCGAAGTACAGTCAACTTGCCAGGGCATTGTGAAGAAAGTTATTTTGTTTTCTTTTTAGAAAATGAATATGTCATTGTTCAGTTTTTAAAAAAATACTTCTCTATGTTATTGACTCAAAATCTGTGCTCAACAGACAAAACAATCTTAAAAATGCAAGCAGTGCTCTATCAAATATATCCAAAGTTAAACACGGTTTCATTCCCTACAGGAATGTGGAGCAAGATTTCCTCCACTAGTGTAAATCAAAAATGACTTGATTTACCGCATTGGAGTTAACATGATTTACATCGACTCCAGATCTGCGCTACATATGTAGCTTAATTTCTTTCTTTCTTTCCTCCCTCTCATTCTGCACAAAGCTCTTAAGATGTTTCTTCAGATTGTTCTCAAATTCCCATAAATACCATGCTATAGACACCACAAAAATAATGGCAAGTTGTAACACATCTGAGTGACATATAAAATTTGCTCTGTGGCAGATGAGCACCCTGGAGGTGCACAGGTTTGTCATAATACAAAAGGAATCTTGGAGCTGATTAAATTACATCTCTGTGCCATTGTTAATTTAGTGAAAGGGGAGCATAAAATAGTATTTGAATTCAGTCTTTATATATGGTGTTTTTTTCCCAAAGAAAAATAGCATTCAGAAGTGTAACTGATTTATTCCAGAGCTGTTCAACCAGATGATCTACACAACGTATTGTGACATTATAATTTTTTTTCATGTTTTTCAAAATTGTGTCTTGATGAACTGGTGGTGGGAGGAGAAACCCAAAATGTAAATCTCATCTTATGAAAAGTGAAGAATGATTTTCAAAATAATTGATGCCAAGTTAACCAGCAAGAAGAAGAGTAGACTCTCTTAGTTCCTGTATTGCCACTGCTTTTCTAAATGTTTTGAAATAAGACTAGAGGTTCTCTTTTAACTAAACAATAAGCCACTGTTTGGGCGGGGCGGGGGGGGGGGGCTAAAAGAAAACAGAGCAGAAAAAAATAAAAGTTGTGCAATAAGATATATCTCCCCTTCAATATGGAGAGGACAGTCTCCAGGAAGGGGAAAAAAAAACTTTGCTTCTATCCTAATTTCCCACATTTACACAAGCATACGCACAGAATGGGGACTTTAGTAAATCAATACTTGCCTAAGTCTCAGTGATTCAATGGATCTACTCTAGCTGGAACTAACACTGTTGAAGGTAGTGTTTTCTTCCACAGGTGGGAACGTTCCTGAGTTCCACTCACAACTCTCCTCAGAGGAAAAGAGAAAGATGCTATTTCCCCTTCTCCTTGCTCATTCTCTCCCCAGCACCAACACCCACACCATTCTGGAGGGTCTCTCTTGTGCTCTGGAACAAATCTTTTAGAGACCTGCAGGACAAAAGGGAAATCATCACCAAAGAGCAACTCTCTCTCTCTGTTCAGCCACTGGGAAAGAAGCTCCTGTCCCTGAAAGGCTTCGTATTTCTGGGAGGCTCTGTTGGATCCAGCATAAGAGGTGCTATTTTCCTTATCTTAGATTTCTACAGACATGAGCACCCCTTTAGATGCATATAATTGCAAGGTGTCTCCTTTTTTGTATTAAAAAAAAAGAAAGAAACATTTAAAGTGTATTTTATTCACTCTAATAAGGTGTAAGAAGCACCATGAGATTAGCCGGATAGGTAACTGATTGGCAAAATCAAAGTGGTAGGGGGGAAAGAAAAGAGGGAAAGAGAGAATATTAATCAAGGAATGCTCACAGTGAATTAAATCTGCTAGCCTTTAAAGTGCCACAATATTTTGCTTTCTTTCTCCTGTCTTTCCCCTGTGCTTTAATTTTTCCTGCATGCTGAGGCAGACTAATAAGGCTGCTTGTTTGGAGAAAGGTAGTGGGACTTCTTGCCTCCCCCCAAAAAAAGGGCGGTACTAGAAAAGAAAAGAAAAGAACTGTTCCACTTTTTGATCCCGTGTGTGTGTGTTGCAATGGGGAGGGTGGGTAGTGTATTTATTAGAATATCATTTTGACTTGTTGTTCTAATAACCCTAACCTTAACCCTAAATAAAATCAATAAATGATGACTCAAAATAGAATTCATATAGATAGACCAACCAAACATCTCCCATTAATTTACTATCTCTCTCTATAGCCAGAGATATCAGAGTGAGATAAAGATACAAAAAAAACCTGTAAATGATGTAACCAAATTTAAAACAATTCAGCAGAACAAAAGAAGACAAAGGAGAGGGGGGGGGACCCACAACCAAAACAAAAGTGTGATCACTGAGACCTAATACTTGAATGAAGAGCCAGATTTTAATTTGGCACCAAACCGATGGCGGTCAGATTTTGATGAGAAAGATCTTCCACTGCTGGAGTGCCAAAGTAGAGAAGGCCCTCTCCTGCATTGCCCATCATGTATGGCTCTCAGTGAGGAAGAGCTCCTCAGCAGCTCATGATTTTGAGGTTTTTGATTATCATCAAAAAGGAAGCCCAGAAATTGTTGAGCATTCAGGCTGGCTTTGCATTTTAAGGCTGCTTTTCACTAGCACAGTATGTGTAAACATATTATTAGAACAAAGTAGATTCAAATGCCTGGCTTTGTACATGTGTACATACAAAGGCAGGCAGGCATGTTTGTTAATATGTTATACTTCCCAGGCTAAAACAAATCTCTGAAATGCACTGATCAAATCTTCTTTGAAAAAAAAAAAAGACTTGGGCTTTAACATCCTGGAACCACCAACGTATTTGAGCACTTGCATCTAAATTGGTTCGGTCCTATTGAAGCAGAGAATACAGAATTGGCTTAAATGCATTACTGTAATTTGCTTGTTTTTAAAATAATGGGCTAAATCCAAATTTTAGTTCCAAGTCAATAAAACTCACTAGCTGAAATCCAATAGTAAATCACAACTAGAATAGGCCCATTGAATCAATGAAGATTTGGCAAATCAACACCTATGTAACTTCCATTGATTCTATGGGCCTTCTCCTGTAGCAACCTACTACTGGATTTCAGCCATTGAATCAGTTAGTCTTTGGTGAGTCAACAATTTAGTAAATGCCACTGAGTTCTGTTTTGGGACAAGACATTGGATTTAGCTCACTTTTTCCGTGAAAGGGAACTGGTAGACAATAAGCAGCAACGTTAGGGGTAAATTTAAAATTTGAAAGATGGAGAGAGATATGTTAGTCCTACCACCAATATCAACTGGGTACCAGTTACCTCTAATGAATAACTAGCACAGCATCAGCTTTGATAAAATTTATTTTGGAAAAATGCACACTTCTGAGCAGTGTGTGTTCACTAGAATCATGCTGGTAGCATGTGTGCTTTTTCTAATCACTCCTAGTAAGCTGAGAGAACCATTATGGTGTAGTAGATAGTGTGATGTACTAGGATTCAAGAGATCTGGGTTCAAATCCCCACTTTTCCATGGAAACTCACTGAGGGATGATAAAAGAACTTCTTATATAATGAGCAAGTATGGTATAATGAGTGACAGAATGATAGACTAGGACTCAAGCGATCTGAGTTTGAATCTCCACTCAGCCATGGAAAGTCATTGGGGCGGCATTGGGAAAATTACTTAAATATCTCACCTAGCTTGAAAACTCATTAGGATTGCTACAATTTGGATGTAACTTGATGGCATGTAACAACAAACCTAGTAAAGTGCAAGAAAACCATTAGAGCCAGATGGAAATACTCTACTGTTTCATCTCAATGTCCAGCAGGGAACTGTACATGGAACTGGAAAATATGAGTTGATTTTATGCCTCTCTTTGGGAAGTCATACACATCTGAAAGGAGAGTGGGAAGCAGCATGTAACTTTGGCTCAGCCAGTTCTCTTGATGATGCCTGTCAGAAGCTTATTACAGTGAAATAAATGATCTTTGGCCATGTACTCCCCAACACACACTTTCTTATTGAAAAGAAAGCGAAACTGCAACCTGATCCTTAAACAAATTTCAAATGGTGTCATCACTGCTAATGGTTCTTTTACAATTCAGTTCATCAGTTTAGGCAAATAGCTCTCATTCATAAATTCTGCAATTGTCAAACCAACATAAACAATCATTTATCAAAATGCAATAAATCTCACGAAGCAGTGAGATAGTATAAAGAAGACTTACTGTTGTGTATAGGGCTGCGTTTGGGGCTATATTTGAAAGGCCAGCCATC
This sequence comes from Intellagama lesueurii, assembly GCA_037013535.1. Classification (NCBI taxonomy): domain Eukaryota; kingdom Metazoa; phylum Chordata; class Lepidosauria; order Squamata; family Agamidae; genus Intellagama; species Intellagama lesueurii. The sequence goes on from JBAJHW010000001.1 coordinate 49,814,871, forward strand.
ATTGGTTAGGCATGAAACTGTTGCTATGAGCCGCATAACATTTTGCATTGAAAAGCATTGTGTGTGCGTGTGTATGTGTGAGAGAGAGCACGTATTAGTGGCCCTTTAGAAAGGGTAGTTGAATCTCAGAGCTACATTCGTCAGTACTTGTGCTTCTCCAGATGGTACGATATTAACCTCTTAGCTTAAACATCTTTTTAGCATTCTTTACTTGAAGCTCATCTTTGATGTAAAATCAGGCGAGCCATTTGAAATCTGTCAGATCTTCAAGATGTTGCCATGCATGCTTTTCACTTTGGAAACCTTGAGGGCCCTGACTTAGAGCTAGGAGAAGCGGATCAGCGAACGATGCCATGTAAGGAAATGTCACTTATATATCTAAGCTAAAATTAGGGCTAAATTAGTTGCTCCCTCAAGATGCATTTACATGCATGAACAAGACCATTTTTAGATTTCCTTTGGGTGAGAAACCAAAGCCCATCCACCCACCCACCCACCCCTTCTTCAATTCATCACATAGCCAGTCCCAGATTTACATACAAGATATGCAAGCTAAAATTTAGGGCCTTAGATTACCACAATTATTTTATTAAACTTCAGATTTTACATGGCTGTTAAAATAATACTTATTGGCTGAAATCCAGCCGTACGTCACAACTAGAGTACAGCCATTGAATCAATGAAACTTACATAGGTGTTGACTCACCAAATCTGTAGTGATTTAATGGGCCCACTCTAATTTCAACTTACTACTGGATTTCAAACACTGTTTTTGCAATGCTATGGGATATCTGCAACTTGACATTGCTTTTCTTAATTGGGGTCTGTACATAGTATTAATTAAGCAGGAAACAAAAAGGTAATTTGGATATTGGATAGATATACATTAGGGTTCATAGTTATGTCTCAGAGTGGAAACTTTTCTGAAGAAAATAGTATAACAAAGACCCAGTGCACAAATCAACCATTCTGGCCACCTCTGCATTAATGTATAAGACTGTGACTGCTGGACAGCACCACCTGGCTCTCTGCCAGCTGTCACCACAACACATTGCTTCCCTCTGCTAGCCAATTCTCCTCTTTTAAAAAGCAAAGGCATGGTCCAGCCAGCTCTGCATAGGTGGTGGCACCAAGGATGAGGAGCAGCAACTGCTATGGCAGCCACAGTTGCACAACCCACTAAACCAATGAAAAAGGGTGACAGAGGGAGTGACAGGCAACCTGGCAGCCAGGTGGCACAAGGTAGGCTGAGGAGGAAGTGAGTCAAGGCAAGAACAGTGGAGGAATGAGTCAATTTGCTGCTCTTGCCATCCTGTTACTTAAAGTGGCTGCCACTGAAAGAAAAGAAAAGAAACCACCTGCAGCCATTGGTGCATTCATGAGGACCATACAATATCTGAAGCAAAAAGTAAGCCCACCTTTGCAAAGCCTGACAGAATTTAATATATCAAATTGTAGCATGTGAAATAAGAATGAACATATTGCTCATCATTATACCTGAATGTATAATGTTTGTCTGTCTCTGTATGCGTATTTTGCTGCATCAGATATTGTTATGTGCTGTGAATTCACCTCTGAGTTTTGGCAACTATATGAAGAAGCAATCTCCAGAATGTCATGTCCTCAACAGCCCTGCTCAGGTTTTTTAAACTCAAACCTGTGGCTCTTTTAGGGAATCAATCTATCTTGTATTTGGTCTTCCTCTTTTCCTGCTGCCTTCAACCTTTCCCATCATTATTGACTTTTTCGGAGAATCTTGTCCTCTCATGATGTGCCCAAAGTAGGGGAGCCTCAGTTGCATAATTTTTGCTTTGCTTTGCTCTAGAAGCCATTTGTTCGTCTTTCTAGCAGTCCGGAGCACTTGCAAAGCTCTCCTCAAGCACCGTATTTCAAACAAAAATTATTTTAATGTCAGCTTTCACATCCATCCATGATGAATGTAGATGATCTTGGTCACCCATGACACATCCTTACACTTGATCTTTTCAAAATCCTTCATTTTGTCTTTCTGAGTATCAGTCTTCTGATTTCTTAGCTACAGTCTCCAACTGTGTTGATGATTGAACCAAGGTATACAAAATCTTTTAAAAATTTCATTTTTTTTCATTGTCAACATTAAAATTTAAATTTCTTCTGTACTCATAATTTTGGTCTTCTTTATGTTCAACTGCAGTCCTGCTTTGGTACTTTCTTCTTCTTTAAATTTATTAAAAGCCATTTCAAGTCATTGCTGTCTTCTGCGAGTAAGATGGTGTCATCTGCGCCTTAAATTATTGATGTTTCTTCCACCAATTTTCATTCCTCCTTCATCTGAATATCAGTATAGCCTTTGTTTTTCCATTGGTTTCTCTATTGTAGAATTACTATGGAATTTCAGCTGTGCCACATCCTTGCTTGTAGTTGTACTCAGAAATTAGATGAATATTATCATTTCACTAAAGAAATAATAGACTTTTAGCTTGATCTTTAAAGAACTCGTATGTGAATCATACCATGTACTAGAAGAAGTGAGAAAGCAAGTACTGTATCAATATTTGGCTGTAGTTTGTGTGATACTTTTTTGTAGATATGTTATAAAACCATATTTGCTAATTAAAAATTCATGCAAGCAAAATTTCAGCTAGAGACATTATGTTCTGTTTCAGTTGCTAACAGGGTTCCCCCACTTCCTAAATTAATCTTTGAAGTTAACTCAAAGGGTGAAACATGAAAGAATTCTGAGACAAAGTGAAATAATAGGCACAATACTTCAGGTCTAGAGGAATCTACACACACCTACATGCTGCCTTAATCAATATTTGAAGTGAATCACAATGGAGGATTCTGCTTAGGGAAAACAGCTGAATAAAGTTGAAAGGATTTCAATAAAATGAAGAAATGTTTCAGCAATTGTGATATAGGGGTCCTCACACACTTATAAATAGATATGTTTCAATAAATAAGGTCACACCATAATGTTTTTATAGCAATTACATTAAGTAAAATTAATTTCACATAGGGATTGCTCCCTTGCCCAAGACAATGCTTTTCAAACAGAGATGCTTAATTAGAAGATAAAACATGAAGTACAGAAGCCTTTGCAGACGGTTGGCGTTCTTTTGCAAATTGGTTGATACGAACACAGAAAAAAAAGAAAGTTTAAAAGCCATTCCTGGAAGGTAACAAGACACTTTCTTTCTGCATAGCCTGGTTTCTGAAAACAGTTATGAAACAGGGATGGCAGTGTTAGGAAATGTGTGATGAGGTGTTGATTATATATTGCAATTAGCACATATTGTGGTAACATATTATCACGGGGGTAAAATGCACCGAACCCAGCTTATGTCTTTCAATGAGGCTAGCTTTGCTATTCTGTACAAAGTTCATTGAAATGAACGGAGCAGTGCCTGGTGAATGGTGACCACATCTCTCTGAGAATCCCATTAAAATCTCTTTCCAAGGCCAAACATATCTTATTTCATCTTTTAACAGTGTTAGTCTTCCACTGGATCCTACGAACATCTGATTAGAGTTACCTTAAAAGTATGGAGTTTATATTAGAGATGAGACCAAATAATTAAAGGGGGGGGAGGAGCCTGATCACAACAACCTTGAACTTTGAAAAAGTTCAGATCTGGATCCAGATTTTACAGCTGGACCCCATCCCCTTATTTAAACATATTTCAGGACTGGAAGCTCCTGCATCAGACTGTTGAAAATGTTCAGCACTATATTTTGTGTAGCTGCATATATTTCCCCCCCCCCCTCAAATCTTCCCACCCAGGACTTGCACTTTATTCTCTTTTTTTTTTTACCTCTGTTGTAATTATGAACAGTATTTCCTGGTGCCTTGATTTTAAATACCTTTATGCATAGAGCTTAATTTGAGTGAAGGTTGCAATGAAGCAGAACTCAGAGCACTCATAAGTGACATGGAATATGTCCATAGTATTGTATTTCATAAGTGGGGCATTGAATAAAGTGCTGTAGTGTGAAGTACTTCTGATCGGTGTTCTAGGATGCTCCACTCTATATCTCTCCTCATCTGTTTTTCTGTCCACCTCCAAACAGTCTGTCAATATTCAATGGTCATTCAGTATATTCAGCGTCATCAAATTGCCTCAGACTTTGGATTACTGTTTGGATTATAGCTCTGGCAATCTCCCAGTCAGTTGGAGGATTCTGGGAATTATGCCTCCCATGCACACACACAAGAAATTTTCTAAATTCTGGGCTGTTCCTTGGGTCCTGTTGCTTACAGTTGTTTTCCTAAATATTGTTTATGTTTCTGCATTCTCTTCTCCATGATGCCAACCTTCACCATCTCCAATAGTCACTGTGGAAAAGCTGGCCTATCCTTTACCAATACAGAGACAGAACTCTTGAGCACCTAGAGAACATCTCAGTCAAAGAAACTCAAACATAATTAATCTTCCAGATTGAGATAAATATGCAGTAGGCATATCTAAGGAAACACACACCAAACTATTAGGTTAAGGATGGGGAAAAATAGGTTCCAGATCCACAAAGGACCACCTACAACATCCATCAAGTGGATGGGATAGTACACTCTCCACCTTAGCTTGACATTTCTCAGTGCCCCATGACACCAGCCATAACAAGACGCCCAGATACCCTTTGCCTCAGGCTTCAAATGCAAGACCCTATATAGATTGGTTTCTCTCATCCCTGTTTTCCAGATAATGCCACAGCGGTAAGAAGAGCCTTGTCAATGTATATACACCTTGAGATGCAAAGCTGCGTGTTGGGGCTTTGTTTTAACTGGACGTATTCTAGAAATTGTGCAAAGGAAATTGCTTAAGTACGTTAACACCACATATTGCCATTCCAAGATTAGCCAAGATAGAATTCCTGTATTTGAAAGTTTGATTTAGAGTGCAATATAATTATTGGATAAGAGCACTTCTTTTTCTTAAAGCCATACTATTGAACACAGTTCAAAGAACAACTCCAGGATGGTGTGAGAGGTGAGGGCTGTCCTGCAATACATTTCAAATTGGCTGCCCACACTTGGCCTTCAAAGACCATGGAACAGTATCTTGAGCAATGACTTCATGTATCACTCATTTTACAAGCTTGGACATCCAGCCATCTCATGGAAAATAAAACTGGTTCTTCTTTTCAGCTGTGCACAATGCAATTCAAAAGGGGCTGCATACTAATTTCATGAGAGAGCTGGTTTGCTCCATAGACTGAGTGGAAATCTCCCCCTCCCACAGCAAGGAGTAGTAGGAGAAAACTTTTTGAAGTCAGAAAGGAAAATCCCTCTGGTGCCATGTCAACAGTGTTTGTTCCAGTGGCATGATAGGATACAGTTCATGAAATGGCTATGTTTCTCAATAATTATGAAAGAGGGGGAAACCCATGTGGAACAGATACAAGGAAAAACATGTAGTATAATTTGAGGTCAACCACTGAATCGGTCAGAATAAATAACTTATTTACTATGGAATCAATAGGAGTCACTAGGTCATATGGGTTTCTCTTTGCATTTATATTCTGCTTCACAAACACACACTGTGGTCACCTTACTGAAGCTAACCATGTCTGAGACTGGTCATTATATGGATGGGAAACCACTTGGAAACTGTGTATTATCAGTGGGAAGTCTTTTGCCTAGCTTTGGTCTTCCAGGAAGCACTGAGGCAGTTTCCTTCTTTGACAGGAAGCTAGGCCATGAAACAGCGACGTCTACGTTGACTTGGACATGTCGTGAGAATGGCTGATAGTCGGATTCCAAAAGATCTCCTGTATGGAGAATTAGTGCAGGGAAATCGCCCCAGAGGGAGACCACAGCTGCGATACAAGGATATCTGCAAGCAGGATCTGAAGGCCTTAGGAATGGACCTCAACAGATGGGAAACCTTGACATCTGAGCGTTCAGCCTGGAGGCAGGCGGTGCATCACGGCCTCTCCCAATTTGAAGAGACCCTTGTCCAGCAGGCCGAGGCAAAGAGGCAGTCCCGAAAGCAGCAAAATCAGGGAGCTGGACAGGGGACAGATTGTATTTGTCTTCAGTGTGGAAGGGATTGTCACTCTCGAATTGGCCTTCTCAGCCACACTACACGCTGTTCCAAGTCCTCCATACAGAGCACGTTACCATAGTCTCTCGAGACTGAAGGATGCCTACTAGGCCATGAAGCATCCCAGCTAGGTCTTCTTCAAGGTGAGCCACATTTAGGTGTCTGTAGTTTTGGGTCTGTCAGGAAAAACTCCCAGCATGGAGAATTCTAGGATCTGAAATCAAAACAATCCAAAACACACTTCCCTCATACCAGGTGATATTTCTGGGAGTTGAAGCTGAATACATCTGGAACTTTACACTTGCTGTATAGGCTATTTGGCATTTTCTAACAGAAAGAAGAAGGCTGCATCTATGCACATGTCAAGAGAAGGGCCTGTAGCTTGGTGGTAGAGCAGATGCCTTGCATACAGATGTCAGATTTGGCCCCTGACATCTTTACGAAGGACTGGAAAACCCCTTGCCTGAAATCCTAGGGAGCCACTGCCAGTAGCTGTCAACAAAACGTGCCTGACTGAATCAAGGGTCTGACTCAGTAGAAACGTCCTGTGTTTCAGAAATGAGAAAAATAATTTTGCCCACTTCCTGTTGTTGATCATTGCCTTGATTGCATGGAATGGCCTATTTTTATTTCTGACATATTGATTTGCATGTTCGGGGTATTACTGTGGGTTGGAGCAAGAGAAAGACACAATAGTTTGTGTGCAAATTATTAGCTAAATGTTATTTTTATCATCACTTTACTGACGATAAGTGGGGAGGAGTTGTTAGGCACCGTATAATAAATAGGTTATTCACAGATGTTGAAAATGGCATCTGTCTTTTTTAGGAATTGTGGCAATTGTGCTGTGTGACACAACAAACCTCCTTAAGATGTTATGTATCATTGCACCCTTTAAAAAAGCAGTACCCTTTTCATTGATCTTTCCATTTTGTTTTGATTTAAAATGCAGATCTTTCCCGCCGTTGAAACCTTAGCATTTTTTATGTGTAAATGTGGAAGGAGGAGGGGAAGAAAATCCATTTCAGGCATATGCAGCACCATAAATTACTTTTTGTGGTTGAAACAGTATTCGCTTATGTCATGGGATGAACATCCCCCTTTATTAGAATGCTATTTATTGCCACCAGCTGCAGTGCTTAGCTAGGAAAGTTCTTGACACCAATGATTGCTTTCGGCACCAATGCTTCCGCCTGCTAACAGGGGCTTCTATTTCCAAAGGCAGCCACCCCTTGCAAGCTCTTCCTTCTGGCACACACATACCTCCTCTGTCATTGTTACCAAGTGGTATCCAAAGCTGGAGGATGGGCCTGAACCCACACTTGATGCAACGTGATCTTTTGGGCTGTAAATCTCCCCTGCCTTTGACGTTTCCAGAACAAGAGCTACTGAAAGTGTCCAGGAATGCATGCAAATGCCACCCGTTGTGGATTTCTTTTCTTCTCCACAAAATTAAGATATGGTTTCATCTTCTGAGCTAAGAATATTTCACATAAGGAGCAAACTACACAAGGGAAAGTCCCCAAGGTCAAATAAATAGATGTGTGCTGTCCCTTACTGCCTTTTCAAGCCAGGGGGAAAAGTAATTACGCTTCTTTTGATAAAGGCTGTTATTACTCCCGCACAATTAGTTAGCACTGCTATTTTCTTGCCTGACTCTCCTTTGCAGGCAAGAAGCAAAAGGGTTGTATGCGTTGTGTTGACACACTTTCCTAGGGGGCAGTGAAGTAAGGTCTTCAGATTAACCACTAAAGCAGTTTGTTTGTGTGCAGCATTGTGCATATAAATCCTATACTTTTGTCAATATAATTTGTGTACATATATCTGGACTGGTTTTCTGCTTTGAAAACCTCTCTTTTTGCATCTACAGTTATGGCCACTGCGAATAATAATCAGTGATGAGAGGAGAACTGGACATTATTAATATGGAATTGCAACTAGTTTTGTTTTGCCTTAGCAAAGAAATTTTGCCTGTCAAGCGTGAAGGTTGTGTATTTTGAGTTCTTGAGACTGCTCTCTTCAGAAACACACCATGACTCTAGGAAAGGGTTTTAGCACCAGCGCTCTGCATTTTAGCACCAACATCTGACATGGACTGGCTTTGACAAAAATTCATCAAGGTTCAGTTCTCAGTTGTAAAAATCCCTGGTTTAAATTATGTCAAATATCAAGTTTGCTCTTTCCAAATCTTATAAGTTCATCTAACAGAAGCCAGGAATCCCATCAGTTTCTTCATGGATTTCTCAGGCCAATGTATAGAAAATTTAAAAAGAGCTGGAGAAGATATTTGGAATTAGGTGGATTGTACAACTTCATCCATACCTTGACATCAAATCCCTCACCACGTTGGTCCACACTTTGGTAGTCTCAAGAATAGATTACTGTAATACTCTCTGCATGGAGCTGCCCATGAGGCTGATCCAGAAATTTCAAGAGGTCCCGTGGCCAGGTTAGTGAGGGAAGTTAATAAATACCAGCTGATCTCCCCAATATTGGCCGCCTTACTGTATCGGTCTATTTCCATATCAGCTTCAAGGTGCTGGTTTTCACCTATAAAGTCCTAAATGGGTTTGGACCTCAGTACATGGCAGAACTCCATTCTGAAGGAAATCAACCCTGAGTGCTCATTGGAAGGACAGATCCTGAAGCTGAGGCTCCAATACTTTGGCCATCTCATGAGAAGAGAAGACTCCCTGGAAAAGACCCTGATGTTGGGCAAGAGGAGAAGGGGACGACAGAGGACGAGATGGTTGGACAGTGTCATCAAAGCTACCAACATGAATATTAACTTTTCTCTTGTCTATCTTTTACTACCTTTATTGCTTTAGGGGAGTAGCATTTTCTTTTATTCATCAATATTTTTCTTACAGTGCTGTGATTAACAGTAGACAGGGTGTTACTTAAATGAATACATAGGTGCCCTGTGCGTGTATTATAAACCTATATTCTAATTGATGCATTAGTGTAAGAAATGTTTCTGTTTTCTCTGGTGTGTCACATACAAACTCCTGTACTCATCCATTATAACTTAGAGCTCGTTCTCAGGAGTCGTTTTTATTTGATTGATCTCCAAATAATCTATGCAGTTTTGGCCATCTACTAACAAATCTACTTCATTTTCCTAAAAGCATCTCTTCTAAGAACAGAGAAGGATTAGCACAATTGCTGCTTCCTGAAAAGTAATAGCATGATTAGAAGGCATTTAAAAACGGTCCTGTAGAACCTGCTTGCTTACTTGCTTATTGTGTTTCAATAAATCTGTATGCCATTGTTCTATATAAAGATCCTGAAAGCACTTTATAATCTGAGTAATAGCCCACCCATTTGATACCTATAGTAATAAAATGGAAAGTTTGTCCATACATGTGTGTGCATTACTACCACTGCTCCAAGACTACGCGGTCCAAAAAAGCAATGACCCAAGGTCCAAAAAGGAAAATAACTTTCAAGCTCTGGGGAAGGAATACTGAGACAGCAGCTTGAGCCCATTGGCCTGGGGAGCCTAGAGCCTATCTATGTGTAGCCAACCCCTACCCCACCGGCAAGGTCTGGGTCTATTCACTTCACAGGCATCAGGGCTGGCCCAGTCCATGTAGTCCTCTTTTGCCTTCCACCCCTTAGACGGGTGCATGGAGAGGGCTCCTCAGGACCGAACGAGAATATTTTGTTTAACTTTCGTGCGTTTACTCAAAAGAAGAACTTTTGGTCACTAACCTGTTTTCCCATTCTTCCCTCTTTGCACTAAAATATTATTCTGTTAGTAAATATATCCCTGATGAACACATTCAACTTCTTTAAATCAAGTTTCAAGTTGTGTGTTTCACACTTGTAAGTCTCTGTGTGCAACATGTTTGTTGCACCTTTGTAGGCATACTCCTCCCTGGTTCTGAAATCTTGTATGCCTTTAAATCAGCATCCAAATTATTTGTAGACTACTGTCTTTTACTTACTTACCTGGGAATAAATTCTACTGAACTTTTCAGTAGAAAAGATTGTTAATGGTACAAAAATGTAAAGTTTATTTATGCCATTGTTAATGATACAAAATGGTACAAAAATGTAAAGTTTATTTATGCCATGCGTTTTCAATGAAACAGATTAATTACTGGAATATGGCGCACCAGCCTCCTCCAAGCTGAACACCTGCTCCAGATGTGGCTGTAACAACCAAGGAGGATTGAAGCTGTAATACAACAAACACATTTGGATGATGTCAGCCTGTGAAAGGTGATGGCATGCGATTGCTTCTTTGGGCCCAGAAGTACTGGAAAACTAAGGGGGGAAATATTTGAACAGTGAACACCTAAAAAGATACCATGTAGGGCAGAGATTTTAGAAACTCAAACTGAAATAAAATGCCTTATCTCCTTTTTTTTTCTTTTAAAAAAAGCTATAAATCGGGGGGTTTAAAAGTCTGTTTTCAGTAAGAATTACTGAATTAAACTATGTATCTCAAATAGGGCCAAGGTTAACTTACAAAAATACACAAGGGGCTCTTAGGATTGCAGTGAAGCTGTTCACAAGAGATATATATCTCTTCAGGGCTGAAGATTCCATTACTCAAGGGGTATTAATGCAATACAAGTATTACATTATGCTTTTCTTAGGCTACAAAGATCACAAATGTGGGCCTAATTTTAATAAAAATGAAACTATTTGAATTGTGTCTCCTTTTTTTTTAAATTAATCAAAGCATCTTCAGTTTATCTTATTCGTTTTTTTGCATTTGCCTTAACTGTGTTCTCCATTGCAACAGTTTTCAGAGACGCAGCCACGGTAGTCTGTTTTTGCAACAACAAAAAGAAAAGTATTGTGGCACCTTTGAGACTCATAAGTTCATTTCAGGGCAAGTTCATTTCAGAGCAAGTTTCAGTGTATTGCAACCCAGTGAGTCCAACCATCTGCTGAAGCAAGAAATCTATAGTTAAAGCATCCCTAACAAGTGGCCATCTAACTTCTTTCCCAAACCTCCACTGAAGGTCCACCATCCTCAAAGAAGATGTAGTAATTCTCCTATTAAACAGCCCTCAATCTGCAGAAGATCTTCCTAATGTTTAGGCAAAATCTCCTCTGTAATTTGAATCCATTTGTTTGGGTCCTATCCTCTGCAGCTAAAGAAAACAAGTTTGCTCCATCTTGTGGACATGCCCTTCAAATATTTGAAGTGGTTATCATGTTGCCTATTAGTCATCTCTCCTCCAGCTCCCTCAACCTTTCATCATAGAATTCAGGTTCCAGATACTTTATCTTGGCTGCTCTGGAACCATTTCAGCTTGTCAATATGTTTCTTGAATTGTGATGCCCAGAAGTAGCCACAGTATTCTGGATAAAGTTTGACCAGAGCAGAAAAGACTGGTACTGTTACTGTCCTTCATGTGGACACTCTATGTCTACTGATGCAGCCTCACTTCTTTGCAACTGCATCACACTGTTGACTCATGTACAGCTTGTAGTCTACTAAGATCCCTAGATCCTTTCCCATATAATCTCCCACCAAGGCAGCTGGCACCTGTTTTGTCTTCTGCATCTGATTTTTCCTGCCAAGAAATAAATCGTTAACCTTTTCCATGTTGAAACTAATTTCATTTACGTTAGCCCAGTTCTCCAATCCTGAATTTTGACATAAATGTTCAATCTTAAAGATGCTACAATACTCTTCCTCTTCCTCTTGTCTTATCCATACATCAGCAACCAAGAGTAAAAGTCATATCTTCTCAGGCACAATGCAGTATTGTTAAACTGTACAAGGAACAGATAACTCCAAATTAAAGTATAGCTATGTTAGAATTCAGAGCAAGGGAGATGTGTTTTCTGGACTACAAGACCCAGAATCTGGCATAAAAGCACATTTTTCCAAACTCTTGTGCAATCACACACAAATAATATGTTTGTCATATAACAATTATTTATCAGCTAATGGGTTCTGAGCTGTCCGTGAAGGATCAGAAAAGTGATCTTGGTGTGCTGGTGGACAGCTTGATGAAAGTGCCAACCCAGTGTGTAGCGGCAGTGAAGAAGGCCAATTCCATGCTAGGTATCATTAAAAAGGGGATTGAAAATGAAACAGCCAACATTATACTGCCATTGTACAAAATGCTGGTAAGGCCGCACCTGGAGTATTGTGTACAGTTCTGGTCGCCGCACCTAAGAAAAGACATTGTGGAACTGGAAAAGGTGCACTGGGCTGGAGCATCTCCCTTATAAGGAAAGGCTACAGCGTTTGGGGTTCTTTAGTCTCGAGAAAAGGCGCCTGAGGGGGGACATGATTGAGATGCATAAAATTATGCAGGGGATGGATAAAATGGATAGAGGGAAGCTCTTTTCCCTCTCATGCAATAACAGAACCAGGGGACATCCACTCAAATTGAATGTTGGGAGAGTGAGAACAGACAAAAGAAAATGTTTCTTTACCCAGCGTGTTGTTAGTCTGTGGAACTCCTTGCCACAGGATGTGGTGATGGCATCTGGCCTAGATGCCCTTAAAAGGAGATTGGACAGATTTCTGGAGGAAAAGTCCATCGCAGGTTACAAGCCATGATGGAGATGTATAATCTCCAGGCTTAAAAGGAAGATACCTCCAAATGCCAGATGCAGGGGAGGGATATCAGGAGACAGGTATCTAGATGTCTCATGTGCTTCCAGAGGCATCTAGTGGAGCCACTGTGAGATACAGGAAGCTGGACTAGATGGACCCTTGGCCTGATCCAGCAGGGCTGTTCTTATGTTAAGTGGGACAACCAATTTTTTTTCCAAAAGGGATCCAGAAACCATGTCAAATTTATTAACCTGATTTGCTTTTTGAGAGAATTCCCTCCAAGCCGCAGATATGAAAATGTGCTATATCCTAAGTATTAAGAGATGTCAGTAAAATCTTCCCATTAGTTAATTATACTAAGGGGGCAAATTCAACCCACCTGGTACTTCTGTATTTATTGTAGAAGCCCCAGTGACCCAGAGGAAGCATTTAATACCCTGCCAATGATCTCAATTGAATGCATTTCTTCCCAACTGCACTGGAACCCGGCAAAAGAATCAGAAGAAAAAAACATAATTATCATTGTTATACAAATAGAACTGCTACTAGTGTATTCAGCACAATGCAGTGTTAACTTCATGCAGCATTTATCAGTGTAGCAAGTGTTTTATAAAAAACGTATTATTTTTGTGTGATTGCACCAGAGTTTGGAAAATGTGCTTTTATGCTAAATTCTGGGTCTTGTAATCCAGAAAACACATCTTCCTTGCTCTGAATTCTAACAGACTTGTGCAAGAACTTGGAGAAAATAATGTTATTATCCCAGTTTGCCTTTGTGCAAAGTAAATCCAGTGGGCAGCAAGATCTAAACCCAACGTCTTCAGATATGTCTACCCTTGACTATGTACATTGGATATCATGTGTAACTCAAGCTATCTCTACATATAGAGTTTAACCCAATTGTCACTTACCTTTAGTTCAAAGCTTGGACAAGTGGCCTTGAGATATTGAACGAATGGTTTTACCAGTTCCACTCCCCCAGTGAATTTCCATGGCCAAGTGAGGATTTGAACCCTGGTCTCCAGAGTCCTAATCCATCACTCTATCCACTACATCACACTGGGTACCTGCAAGATTGATCAAGTATCATTAAAAAATTGGAGTTTTCCTGTGACATTTACATCAAGATGGGTGTTGCAGAGCTTGTAGTGTGGAGAGAAGAGAGAGAGAAAGAGAATTCTGGCTACATGCGCCAGGATCTGTGATGTACTTCCAAGAAGCAGATGCCAAACTTGAAGAATTAACTAGAGTTGCGGTGGTATCAGGATACACCTCAGGAAAGGTAGAATCAGTTGTTCAAATGTGCATTCTTTTTACACATTTCCTCCCACATGTGAATAGATTCGTATCTTCAAACTGTAAACTATGCCTTCTGACACAGCGTAATGTTTTGGAATGATTCTATATTTTGGAGTCAAAATAGGGACAGTATGGTGTAGTGATCTGAGTGCCTCACTAAGACTGAACAGATACACATTCAGTACTACATCTAACCATTCACGTATTGGTGAATCGCTACCTATACGCCCAATCAACCTCACAGGGCTGTTGTTAGGATAAAAGAGAGGGACATATATACCATCTTGAGACCCTTGAAGAAAAGTGGGATATAAGTGCAATAAATGATGTCAGGTGTAACAAACTTGGCCCATTGCTTTCTGAAGGACTAATGTTTTCTAGTTTGGAGCTAATGCATACATTTAATGGCATCAAAGCCATTCGTTGGGCCCCCAATATCCCATACAGAGTTACCAATACACTAGCTGCTAGGTATTCCTCAATAACATTTCAACTTCCTTTTTGCCAGAGAAAAAGTTTTGGCATCCAGTTGTTCTTCATTCATGTTTGCAAAGTGTCTTGAGTGACCGATGGATGCAGCAACCTGCCTTGATGCTATAGGATCCGACTTCAGATATTTCAATCACTTACAATAGCAGGTAATCTAAAAAGTCATTTGAAACCTCTGAAGTGTAGTTTGCACTAAGTGACATTAGTTTACATTAGGCAACATTAAAAGACACTGCAGTGAAGAGGTACAGCTCACTAGTTTGCATCGGAAATGAAGAAAGCCACCCTAGAGTTAACCTTTTTTTAAAAAAAGAAAATGCACACACAACCATATCTCATGGTACACTGTTTACCAGCTGGTGAGTCTTCCATGTGATGAAATGACATTTCTTCTCATCTTAGAGCCATGCTTCAAATAAGCACTGCAATACAAAAGGCCAGTAAGATATTCGTTTTTTCAAATAAATTTTCCGAATGACCCTCTAAGGGATGTCTCTCTTTTTTGGTGGCCTGGCCTCCAGTTCTGAGCTGTATCTACATGGGGCAGACTCTTCTTTGGCTTGTCTTATTTGGAAAGCAAATCTTTGGCATTCACAGAAGGCATCTGTTTTGAACCTGAATGACTTCACTTCAAATTAAAGGAAAGACTGTTTTGAAGTATGCTCATTTGCTCGTCATAAGTAACAGATTTCAGTTTAATGGAAGCCACATCTTTAGCATGTGGATTCTCACAGCAAACAGAGCAAATCTAAAATGGCTGTAGCATACAATTTCAAAATATCAGGCTCCTTTTGCTTCTGTTTCTGTTGTAACCTTTCCTAGGCTTTAGCCTTTCCTTCTTCTTTTTGGACTGGCTGAACAATTCCCACTATTTTGTTTCCCTCATTGCTGCCATGACAAATGCTAGGAGAAAAGAGCTGGTCCTCTGCCAGAAACCTACTCCAGAGTTCAATATATGTTTCTTTCTGCAGGAGTCAATTGTTTCCCCTCTCTCCCAGGGGCTACTAGCTACCTTATTACCAGAAAGAATGAGCCCATGACAGCACAACTGAGATCCAGAAACTCAACAAAATTGTAACCCCCTCCAGTGGCAGTGGAATTCTAATCAAGAGCACCGGGTCTGAAAGACAAATGTACTTGTGTATATAGCCACCATTTCAAGACGGTGACTTCCTTAGGTGCAAAAGAACCTATTTTATTTCCATTTCTTTGGAGTTTTTATTGCCCCTTTCCATGTAACCTTTACATTCTGAGCCTCCTTAACGTGGAGGCCTTTTTGCATTTGGGAATCATTCCTGCTCTGTTTACACAATTTGCTGCATTTTCCCCCCTGCATCCTATATATTTTGTGAAATGCACAAAGTGACATAGGTGGCCTCCTAGTTATTACTGATTTCTTTCTTAGTTTAAAGTTATGAGCGGAGCAATTGTTAGGCTTATCCTTCACCCCAAATGAAATCCAAGTGTCAGAAGGCATAGAGTACAGGAAGACTGCACATGGCTGGAGTGTTTTAATGTGCTCTTTGGACAAATCATTGCTTCATGAAGCTCGTTGTGAAGGGTAGTGGCTAGAGAGATGTCCTTAGGACTCCTGGGTTCAAATCTCCACTTGGCCGTAGAAAATCACTGGTAAAATCATTCCTTAAATACCTCACATACCTTGAAACCCCTATTAAAGGGTCATCATAAGTCAAGTGCAACTTGGCACATAACAACAATTTTTTGGTGAGCTGAGCTACGTCATGGTATAAATCCATAATAATGTCCTGCCGTATGTGTTTCTTAGAACAGGTGCCTCAGACCAATTCAGAAGTCAAAGTTGATAATGTGCAAGCAACTGGGACAAAGACTGTGAGGATTACAGCTCACAATGGGAACAGCAAAAGAGAAAGATCTTTTTCTTTTTCCCATTGAGTCACCAAGCACACTAAGTAAACATTTTCACAAATGTTTTGTTGGAGAAATTTTTGATTAATTCCTTTTAGTTAGCATAGCATAAAGTAAAAAAGCCAGAAGAAATGTGAAGGAGAATAGATAAATATTCTAAGTAGAATAGCAAGCCCTGTGTCACAGAGGTTAAACTACAGTGCTGAAGTCAAGCCTCTGCTCACGACCTGAGCTTGATCCTGATAGAGTCAGGTAGCCAGCTGAAGGTTGACTCAGCCTTAAATCCTACCATGGTCAGTAAACTGAGTACCCAGCTTGCTGGGGGGAGGGGAGAGCAAAGTGTTCCTTATTATGTTATACACCACCAAGAGAATGCTCTAGTAGCTAAAATAACAACAACAAATCCCCAGCTTCCACCAGCCCTTCTTGTTCTCACAGTGACTAGCCCTTTGTGTATCACTCTACAAGTCATCATAAGTAGAAAAAGGGAAACATCTTTACTTACAGTTATGGAACTTCAGTTACAATCAGAATAATGAATGCATGGTAAAAGAAATATATTGCTGTCTCAGCCATGCTGGGAGACTAAAATCCACCATGCTGGCTGCATGATCAGAATTCAGGAGCAGAGAAAGTGCTCTGATCTAAAGTCAGAGATCAAGAGAGAGACAACAAACAAAACAACAGAAGCAAACAAACAGGAAGAGGAGGCAGGGGCTTTCCTCAAGAACTTTGCTAACTGGTTAACAATAAGTAGGGGGAGGACTTCTATGACATGTCATTTTTTTCTGCAACCTATGTTTGATCTTATAGGTGGGTTTGAACATGCTTATGAGTAATCTGGTGAGAAAGGCCAGATTGCTCATAAACCCATAACCCATGCTTATGGGTTCAAATATAGGTTGCAGAAAAAAATGTGATATGTCATAGAAATCCTCCCTAGTGATAAGGCATAGATATGTTAGGCTACGAAGTCCCCTTCCCACTGACATCTAGCATTAGGTTGCATGCAAGATTGTTATTTTCTCCACCATGTTTTCCATACATCATTATTTTTTTAAAATGTTTCACTGACTGTGAATATCATTCTTCAACAAACTTGTAATGAATAAAATTTGAATTGTTGAAATTCATCAGCAGTGAAATTTGAATTGTTGAAATTTGAATTGTTGAAATTCATCAGCAGTGTATATGTGTTAACTATTCACACAAAGCCTGTATATGCTTACCTAGACATGAGAGTAAACATTGCAGTTACTGAGTGCCTGAAAAAAAGATAATATGACCTGAAGTGGTGTTTCCATTTGCTCCCTTGTCAATGTTTGAAACCTTGGGTGTTTAAGAAAGCTAGAAAATTAAGGGGAGTGGAGAAAAAATTGTCCTAAAGTGAAAGTATTTTTAAGACTTGCAGCTTGAAAAGATAGTTTACATAAGTCATAGAAAAACAATTAACCAGCTCCAGCAGAGCAATGTCAATGAAGTATAAACAATCTTGGCAACTGAATGAATGTTTTGGTTATGAATGAATGTTTTTGTTATAATTTATAAACATAGAGATTAACATAAACATATGACAGATGAATGAATGAAAAATAGTGTAACTTTATAGTGCCATCTTTTGGAAAATGGAAAATTCATGAGATGTAGGATTTATGTAGGATTTATGTAACAACATTAGTGCTGAGATAGCAGTAACGTCAGAAGGAATTTTCTAAGGGTGTAAAAACAGTCAAAACATAGATGCTTGTCAACATATTGGTTTCTAACCCAGGAAATTGAGTGAAAGTAAAGTTTATGAAAAGTTACATTATGGTTGCACATCTAGCACTTTCCTACAATTGAAAAACTTGGGCAAGCAGATAAGAAATTGTTTATGGTAAAAGAAAAGGAAAACAATTTGTAAGAATTATAAATATGTGGAGAATGGCTGGGTGAGCAATTTAGAGCAATTTATTATTTTTCTGAGTGTTGCAAATATGCTTAGAGGTTAAGTAATGCATTTTACTTTATATATTTTTATTTTAAAAAATATAGAAAGGCTATTTCCATGACTGGCACAGTGCAAACGATGACGGTAGTGGGCACCGTGAACAGTAAGTGGTCCAGCCGGTTCTGGGCGGTGGGTCCAAAGGGCCTGGCTGGTGCTTCCCTGCACTGCT
Source organism: Intellagama lesueurii (assembly GCA_037013535.1). Classification (NCBI taxonomy): domain Eukaryota; kingdom Metazoa; phylum Chordata; class Lepidosauria; order Squamata; family Agamidae; genus Intellagama; species Intellagama lesueurii. The sequence continues at coordinate 49,833,263 of JBAJHW010000001.1, forward strand.
GACCACTCTGGCCAGGAGGCAGGATGACGAGTCTCCACACTCAACTGCTAAGTGGTCAGCAGTGCAGGGAGGCGAGGAAGCACTGGCCAGGTATTTCTGCGATTGGCATGGCACGAACAACAATGGCTGTGCAAGCTATGAGCAGTAAGTGGACCAGCTGGTTCTGGATGGTAGGTCGAAAGGGCCCAGCCACTTGTGGGAATAGGAATATCCCATCTCTAATTTTAAATAATTTGTGCCTACAGTTTTCTTTATAGCTGTAAGACTTTTATATTTTACAACAACTCTGGACTACTTTTGTGCATATGGAACATAGCAGTAACGTAGATAAATAAAGTCCACAGAATTAGACAATTTGATGTTGCCTGAAATTATTGCAACAATGGAAAGACTTATATCTTGATACTCAGAAGAATATGATTGTCTGTGTTTGTTTGGTTTCCTTCTGGAATTAATCCTTCACTGGGATAAATGCCAGCTATGATGAACACAGGCTTCTCATTTCCCCCCAGGAGGTTTATGGAATTTTGTAGGACTCTGGCGGAGGGGGTGGGTTCAGCATTGTGTGGTGCTGGAGGGAGGAGGAGAAGAGTCTTTAAACATGGTTCAAACCAGAGGAGGGGGGCATAAAGCTTTCACTGGCCCTTCATCAGCCAATCAGAGACTATGTTACCTTGGAAGAGGTGAGCAGTGGGCTGAAGATCCTTCAGCTGGCTTACAGAAACACTCGCTAACTATACAGCTTGGCTTCTTTCTACGCTCACATTTGCTTCTGCCTCCTACTTTCCCTGTAATGCCTGCATTGCTGTAGACTTTAGTTAGATACCTGGTTAAGAAGGGCTATGAAGGATTGTTACCCAGAGGATACAACAGGCCCAGCCCACAGGATTTTTGCCTTCTTTTTAGCAGTCAGTTGGCCCCCTTTAGGACAAGGTGGCAGGAAACTGCATTCCTACCAATGCATGTGATAGGAAACTGTCACAACTTTGAAAAGAGCTATTGAAGCGATAGGGCAGGATCCATGTTGGGCGGGGGAAGCAAACATACAAAAGCACAAACTTGGAGGAGCCACATATCCTGCCACTCCAGGTAACCCCCAAGGAATGGATTGGGAGGAAGTGACATTGTCCCACAGCTGTATCACTTGATTTATAGATCCTTGCCCTATGCTGGCCAAATTTACTTGCAAGCTGTAACCAGTAAAGTTCTGACAAATGCCATTCCAGCAACACTTGTGTCTGTCTCCACTTCTTTATCCTCTCCTCCTCTTTGGACTATTGCTGTTTGGGGGAACAAAAGTCTTATTGGAGAAAAGGGTTTGGCTGGAATGTAACATCGTGTGCATATAATTTAACTACAGCTTCCAGTTCCTTTCACAGAATATTGTCAGTGTTACTCAGTGATACAATGAATATTAAGTGGGTTGGATCAATACCTAGCTTTCTGGAGTATAATAACCTGGCTAATGAAAGCAGTCCCTTTCACGGATTGCTGCCTTGTCGTGGCGAAGGGGCTTGAGTAATTCAGAGAAGCTATGGGCTATGCCGTGCAGGGACACCCAAGACGGACAGGTCATAGTGGAGAGTTCTGACTAAGCGCGATCCACCTGGAGCAGGAACTGGCAAGCCACTCCAGTATCTTTGCCAAGAAAACTCCATGGACAGCAACAAAAGGCTAAAAGATATGACGCTGGAAGATGAGCCCCTCAGGTCGGAAGGCGTCCAACATGCTACTGAGGAAGAGCGGAGGACAAGTAGAAGTAGCTCCGGAGCTAATGAAGTGGTTGGGTCAAAGCTGAAAGGACGCTCAGCTGCGGACGTGCCTGGAAGTGAAAGGAAAGTCCGATGCTGCAAAGAAAAATACTGCATAGGAACCTGGAATGTAAGATCTATGAACCTTGGTAAGCTGGATGTGGTCAAACAGGAGATGGCAAGAATTAATATTGACATCCTGGGCGTCAGTGAACTAAAATGGACGGGAATGGGAAAATTCAATTTAGACAATTATCATATCTACTATTGTGGGCAAGAATACCATAGAAGAAATGGAGTAGCCCTCATAGTCAACAAAAGAGTGGGAAAAGCTGTACTGGGATACAATCTCAAAAATGATAGAATGATTTCAATACGAATCCAAGGCAGACCTTTCAACATGACAGTAATCCACGTTTATGCACCAACCACCGATGCTGAAGAGGCTGAAATTGACCAATTCTATGAAGACTTACAACATCTTCTAGAACTGACACCAAAGAAAGATGTTCTTCTCATTATAGGGGATTGGAATGCTAAAGTAGGGAGTCAAGAGATAAAAGGAACAACAGGTAAGTTTGGTCTTGGAGTTCAAAATGAAGCAGGGCAAAGGCTAATAGAGTTTTGTCAAGAGAACAAGCTAGTCATCACAAACACTCTTTTCCAACAACACAAGAGGCGACTCTACACATGGACATCACCAGATGGGCAATACCGAAATCAGATTGATTATGTTCTCTGCAGCCAAAGATGGAGAAGCTCTATACAGTCGGCAAAAACAAGACCTGGAGCTGATTGTGGCTCTGATCATCAGCTTCTTATAGCAAAACTCAAGCTTAAACTGAAGAAAGTAGGAAACACCACTGGGCTAGTCAGGTATAATCTAAACCAAATCCCGTATGAATACACAGTGGAAGTGAAGAACAGATTTAAGGAACTTGATTTGGTGGACAGAGTACCTGAAGAACTATGGATGGAGGCTCGTAACATTGTACAGGAGGCAGCAACAAAAACCACCCCAAAGAAAAGGAAATGCAAGAAAGCAAAGTGGCTGTCCAACGAGGCCTTACAAATAGCAGAGAAGAGAAGGGAAAGAAAATGCAAGGGAGATAGGGAAAGTTACAGAAAATTGAATGCTGACTTCCAAAGAATAGCAAGGAGAGACAAGAGGGCCTTCTTAAATGAATAGTGCAAAGAAATAGAGGAAAATAATAGAAAGGGAAAAACCAGAGATCTGTTCAAGAAAATTGGAGATATTAAAGGAATCTTTTGTGCAAAGATGGACATGATAAAAGACAAGATTAGAAGGGACCTAACAGAAGCAGAAGACATCAAGAAGAGGTGGCAAGAATACACAGAAGAATTATACCAGAAAGATCTGGATGTCCCGGACAACCCAGATAGTGTGGTTGCTGACCTTGAGCCAGACATCCTGGAGAGTGAAGTCAAGTGGGCCTTAGAAAGCATGGCTAACAACAAGGCCAGTGGAGGTGATGGCATTCCAGTTGAACTATTTAAAATCTTAAAATATGAGGCTGTTAAGGTGCTACACTCAATATGCCAGCAAGTTTGGAAAACTCAGCAGTGGCCAGAGGATTGGAAAAGATCAGTCTACATCCCAATCCCAAAGAAGGGCAGTGCCAAAGAACACTCCAACTACCATACAATTGCACTCATTTCACACGCTAGCAAGGTTATGCTCAAAATCCTACAAGGTAGGCTTCAGCTTTTTTTTTCCTGATAAGGAAGCTGAGGCAGGAGTTGAGCTGTGCTTGGGAGGACATTTCATTTGGTGAGGTATTTTTTTTTCTAGGCTGACCTTTGCTCTCTCTGACCGCATGGTCTGAGGGGGCGGGGTTTTTAGCTTTAAATGAGTCTGATTCTGTTTTTGACTCTAATCTGGTAAATAGGAAAGCCAAATAGCATTGGATACACCTGGGGGGCAGGAAAGTTTTAGGGGTCATACTTCCGCGCTATTAGGGAGCAGGCCGGGTAGGTGGGGCTCGACAGCCTTGGAAGGCTGCCCATCTAGGAGAAGGAAAACTCCGATTTCAAACCTCCACTGCCTTGTGGCTATATCCACTGATGGAAAAGGCTTCAGGAGTTAACCTCGAGGCAAAATCCGGAGCCGGAGTCCCGGAGGCAGTTCGTGTCGTTCTGGCAACTCCTGCAACATTGCTGGAACCAGTTGTATTGGCTCTTGCCTTTCCATTGGACTATTTCAGCGACGTGGAGAGGGGTATTTGCTGCTTGGGTAGCAGCCTATCCTCCATATTATTTTACCCAGGCTTCGTGCTCTGGAGAGGCTGTTCCAAGTCCTCCATAGAGAGCACGTTACCATAGTCTCTCGAGACTGAAGGATGCCTAAACAACAAGGCTTCAGCAGTATGTGGACCGAGAACTCCCAGAAGTAGAAGCTGGGTTTCGAAGGGGCAGAGGAACTCGAGACCAAATTGCTAACATGCGCTGGATTATGAAGAAAGCCAGAGAGTTCCAGAAAAACATCTACTTCTGCTTCATTGACTACACAAAAGCCTTTGACTGTGTGGACCACTGCAAACTATGGCAAGTCCTTAAAGAAATGGGAGTGCTTGACCACCTTATCTACCTCCTGAGAAATCTATATGTGGGACAGGAAGCAACAGTTAGAACTGGATATGGAACAGCTGATTGGTTCAAAATTGGGAAAGGAGTACGACAAGGCTGTATATTGTCTCCCTCCTTATTTAACTTATATGCAGAATACATCATGCGAAAGGCTGGACTGGATGAATCCCTAGCTGGAATTAAGATTGCTGGAAGAAATATCAACAACCTCAGATATGCAGATGATACCACTCTGCTGTCAGAAAGTGAGGAGGAATTAAAGAACCTCTTAATGAGGGTGAAAGAGGAGAGCGCCAAAAATGGTCTGAAGCTCAACATCAAAAAAACTAAGATCATGGCCACTGGTCCCATCACCTCCTGGCAAATAGAAGGGGAAGATATGGAGGCAGTGACAGATTTTACTTTCTTGGTCACTGCAGATGGTGACAGCAGCCACGAAATTAAAAGACACCTGCTTCTTGGGAGGAAAGCGATGACAAACCTAGACAGCATCTTAAAAAGCAGAGACATCACCTTGCCAACAAAGGTCCGCATAGTCAAAGCTATAGTTTTTCCAGTAGCGATGTATGGAAGTGAGAGCTGGACCATAAAGAAGGCTGACTGCCGAAGAATTGATGCTTTTGAATTGTGGTGCTGGAGGAGACTCTTGAGAGTCCCCTGGATTGCAAGGAGAACAAACCTATCCATTCTAAAGGAAATCAACCCTGAGTGTTCACTGGAAGGACAGATCCTGAAGCTGAGGCTCCAAAACTTTGGCCATCTCATGAGAAGAGAAGACTCCCTGGAAAAGACCCGGATGTTGGGAAAGTGTGAAGGCAAGAGAAGAAGGGGAAGACAGAGGATGAGATGGCTGGACAGTGTCATCGAAGCTACCAACATGACTTTGACCAAACTCCGGGAGGCAGTGGAAGACAGGAGGGCCTGGCGTGCTCTTGTCCATGGGATCACGAAGAGTCAGACATGACTTAACGACTAAACAACAACAACAATAAAAGCAGTATTAAAACTACAGTTGCTTCACTGATAGAAGATGACTCCACTCAGTTTTGAGGGATTCCCCCCCCCTTGGCAAAATGCCACAGCCCATTCAATGGAACATAACTGCAACTTTTTGTACATCATTGCTGAAGGGACTGATGTGTGGAGAAGAGGGCATACCCATACATCTGGAAACATGTTAATACAAGAGGCAGCTCAAGACTGGAGCAGGGAGATTGTCTCACCCTGAACTGTCAACAGAAGCCTTCCACTGTTCAGAGAGCAGACCAACATAGGCCAATACATTCTGTCAAAGTGTGTGGGGGTTCATACCACATTTTCTTACAGAGAGAGTGTTTGACTCCTTCACATTCCTTTCTTTTATCCAGAACCCATCACAAGATGGTATCAGGGGTTGTTTCATAGTAAAAGCCATTCATGTAAAGGCTGAAAGCCTTTATTTACATTTCACTTCTTTTCTAGGCTTACTAGAATCATATGGTGTCTGTTCTGTTCAAGCTTTGAATTTCATTGTCGATTTGAAATGAGACAGAGGGAAAAGACAATGATTTCTGGAAGCAACTAATATAGTTACTCTTTTATACTTCTGCTTTATGAAGCTAAGATAGGATCAGAAATTCATTAACTGGAAGAACAGGACACAAAAAGATACAATCTTCGCATTTAATAGTATTTGACGGAGAAGGTTCCATTTCTTCTTAAAGTAATGCTGACTTCCTAAATAAATACACAGTGGCCTGAATCAAATTGCTGGTTCTGACTAGAGTAGATCCACTGAATCAATTGCTGAATAAGTCAACATTTATGTAAGTTCCATTGATTCAATGGATCTACTGGCAGAATATAGAATTTGAAGGGGCCTGCCTATAAGGCCATTGAGACCACCCCCCTGCTCAGTGCAAGGATCCAAATCAAAGAGAATTGATTGGGACTACCTGATGGATTCAGGCAGTGTATTTAAATAGCACAAATATTTGGCATCATTTTTATTCTTTGAGGATACTTTTGCCTTCTCATATTTGGTTGTGAAAACTCTCATAAGATTGACTGGAAAAAAATTCTGGAAAATAATGTTTGTCCTTATGATATGCCAGTACTTCCTATCCAACCCTGTGAGATACATCAGTTTTATCCCAACAGATGAAAGACATTGGCCTATCAGACCTCCATAACATCTACCATAGGATTTGTCCTCCATTGCACTGGGAGAAGGTGCTATGATTCTACATGGAAACTGTGCTGTTTTCTTCATCATTATGTGTGCCAAAATACAGATTACAATTTTTAAAATTTATTTATTTATTTAATTTATACCATTTATACAAATGCAGTTTTCTCCTCTACACATGTTGCTATAGTATGATTTTTATAGAGATAAAAGAGCCAGATTTTCCCCCTCCACACACAAAATTTCTCCCTTCCCAGAAAGTGGTTTACAGCTTTTCTTGACACATATACAGAGATCTATGTAGCTGAATCCACTGCAAAGTTTGCAATCAATGTTATAAAGATCCCTAAGCAATGCCTACAGAATTCTAATTTGGTCTTAATCTTGTTTGCATTTTGGATAATGAAAAACTCCTGGTGAATTTTCTTCTGTGTTTGAGTTTATTTTTCCCTCCCTCTGTTCCATAAAATGCTTGTTATGGGTTAGTGTGCTTCCATCCTCATTTGTTTCCTTAACTGTATTGTTGAACATTTCAGATGGGCTTATGTGATTACTGACTAGCTAGGAAGCCCCCACACCAGGAAGCAGAAGAGGACAACTGCCAAAGCAGCAGGGGAATAAGGAAACAATTATCAGTGTCCTATTGCGACTTCCACTTAGAGTAGACCCTTTGACTCAATGCAATGGGAATTACAGAGGTGCTGACTTACTATTCAGCACTTGATTTAATGGGTTTACTCTTTAGTTGAGATCAACAGTAAGGATACTTGCCAATGGCTGTGTATGGTCTGGAAATGTGTGAAAAAGTGAAGAAAATTTCTTTTTGCTCCTCCTATATATTAGGAGCAAATTTCATGCACATTTGGCACAGTTCTACTTTTAAGCCACTTCTTGTGCACAGTGACTTTTCTATGAGAAGCTGTTAGTTATCATGGATATTACAATATGACATGAACTCCCCCCCCCCCCGTGCAAACACTGTGAGGGGGAAAAAGAGAATTAAAAGGAAGACAACTCTCCAGATGTTTTAGATGAGAGAGGAGAATTGCTTTAGAAATGCTTATGGGAAATTTCACATGCAATGCTGGGTTCAAAAGACTCGTTCCTATTTAGAATGTAATTTTTATCTCCAGTTTATGGGCAGGGGAGAAATGCCACATGAACTGAATTATTGCATGTTATATTCCATACTTCTTATTAAAGCCTATGTAATTTTCCCTTCTCTTTGCCTCCAGGCTTGCATGGAAAAACAAAATGTAAGTAAAATTTAAACAGACAACATTAAGAAATTCACTATTTTAAAATAAAGCTTCTGAAAAATTCTAATTAATATGATACCTAATAGGGTTGCTTTTGAAATAACCAGATGACTACTTTTCTAAATCTTACTGGAAAGATACAGCAACTTTATGTCTGTTAATGAGAGTATATATCACAAAAATGATTTTACAAATAAATAATGGTGTACTGGAATTGACTTAAATTGTCTGATCCCATTGCATATTCTCCCTCAGATGATTTCTTGTGAAGCAAGAGAATCAAATTGAACCTAATTTGGTAATGAGAGTCATCAATAATTGAGCTAAGTAGCTTGAACTTGTCAGTCACCTGTAACCTCCCTCGAGTTACACTTCAGCTAAACTTTGCCAAGTCAATGGGGCCTGGGAAGGAACGGTTATAGTGCAGCCCCTAAGCCTCTATTGCTCCTACCCTGCCTGGACTCTTTGCATTAAAATCTGCCATAACTGCGTAAAAAGACTTCAGTCACTTACAAGGACACATGGGCTGCAAGTATCAAACAGCTTGCTTTACTGCATGCTTTTATGGATGAAGTAACCCCATTGGAACTCTTTCTGAGTTGCAATTCAATCCTCACTGGCCAGAACAGCTAAGGGCCACTTGAGCTGACATTAGGCAAGTGGAAGCTCTGCTGAATCTAAATTCCTCTCAGCCTAGCAGAGTTGGAAATCACTTAGAACTAACCTTTACACACACTTGTGCTAGCCTTCTGACTAGGCTGCTGGACCGAAAGAGGTCTGGATTTGACATAATTCTATTCCCTCCTCTGCCCTCCCCAACTCCCTGGAATCCTCTGGCCAACTGCTCTGTTGAACGTTTCCTGAGGGATCTAGGAGAAGAGGATTCTGCCAGCAGAAGAGGATTTCTGCCAGTAGAAAAGGCGTGTACCAAAGCTAGCACAGCTTTGAGGTAGGGTGTCATTGTTAACGCTTCTTGAAGATAAACCAAAGGCCTCTTTTAGCCCTCTAACAACCTGTTCCACAACTTATGAGAGACCCCCAAACTACCATGGTAACATTTAGAAAAAGGGACAACACGGAGCACCTTCTCCCTCAGTCATCACCGCTAACAATTATATTGGACTCCCATGATAGAGCCCTGCCAGGCTTTCCAAACCTCACATACTGCAGTACCCAGTACTTGGGAGAGTTATTTTTTGGGCTAGATCTGCCAGCATAGCCCAGCCTGCAAATCCAATGGCCATGCTGAATAGGTGATTTTGAGCATTGCAGTGCTAAAAATGTTTTTTAGAAATCCCAAGGTCTATTAAGGTTCTTGCTTTTTGTGGGACTGCTACATTTACTTGCAGATTAGAGTTCACACCAAGGAGGAGAAAAAGACTGAAGCAAAAACATCACATGGGCTAACAGGAGAATATCTGCTTTAAAGCAGGCCTGTAGAACTGATGGCCCACCATCCTAATAATACAGCATCCAGACATGTTTTTGAGGTTTCCCCTGGAGGTTTAATAAATCATCCAGTTTTGCTGCGGTAGCTTTTTGAACCTCTGGGAAGGCACAACATATGTTTGGTGGGTTGAATTCAGTTTGATGGGTCATACATTGTGTGGATCTGTTTTGAAAGGCTCTGCCAGGAATTGGGAACCAACCATCTCCTGTAACTCTATTTGTGTTTGCTCTGTGGCTTATTACCAAAAGAGATTAGGGGTAGGGAGAGAAAGATGGACACACCTACCTGGAAACAATAAAGAAACCACAAGAAAAGTGTTATCAGACCATCTACTGTATTTCAGAATAAAAACTGAAAGACTGATTTAAGGACATTGTTTTGAGCTAAAGCAGAATATTTTGAATAGAGTTTCCCTTCTAACACCAAGTTCACTTTGATCTATGGGTTCTTCAAGGCACAACTGGCAAACTTTCTTGTTCACATACCTTTCTGAAACAAGATATTACAACTCTGTGAGTCTCTGCAACATGCTGAATCTATTGTTATAAAACATTCAGGCAAATTTACTAAGCTCTGAAGAGGGCATTTTTAACTATATTTAGATTTTGGGGGCCACACAACTGGCCTGCCCTGTGCCCCCAAAAGGCATAAAAATGGCCAGTCATGACATAAGACTGCAAGGGAAACAATTGGTCAACTAAATTCTAGTTAACACACACTCCTTGAGCCTTTAAAGGGCCCAAAATAACCTTTTTTAGAAACTAGAAGTGACTTTTGTTTTAGTTTTTTAAAAATCTCTTTCATGATTCTAAAAGTCTTGGTGGAGGGTTGGATTTAAAGGGACAGATGTAAAAATCACCAATGTTTCATGGTAGGTTTTTTTCCATGTGTGTATAGGAGCACAGGAGAATTGGTGGGTCTATGGGCTGCAGTAGGAGGTCTGGAGGGAGAAATCCAGCCCACAGGCAGGACTCCTCCCCAGCTAAAAAGTTCAAATACTAGGTATTATATTTCTGAAGACAGAGGTTCTGGTAGCCATATGCTATTAAATAGGGATTTACTAAGGAACATATGAATGTGACTACATTAAGTTGAAGATAGCTTTCTGATGGCAGAAATGTCACTGTTATGTTCAAGTACCTGATATTTCTTTATCAGGCACAAAATTACATGGAGGGATGAGGAAATCTGTTTTGTTTTCTTTCACATTAGAAACTTTTTAAATCTCAATTTCTTTCCTTCACATGTATGAAGAATTTTGTAAAATTTTGGTCATGCCTTTAAAGCAAACTGAACAAAATTCTCAACTGTGGTGCAGCAGGCAAATTCAGTGGGCCAGATGATTCACTAAATCCTCATTCATTCAATGGGCCTATGCTAGTGCAATTTAGTGCATCTTGAATATGAACAAAATGCAAATTTCAGTAAATCTTTATCAAAACTGAACAAAATAAAATTCTTACCTATCCTTTGTTAGTTGTTATGTGCCATCAAGTCATTTCCAGTTTATGACAACCCTATGATTTGATGAGCTTAACGGCGTTCCGTGTCTAGTCGCGCTGGCCACGTGACCACGGAAACTGTCTTCAGACAAATGCTGGCTCTGCGGCTTGGAAACGGGGATGAGCACCGCCCCCTAGAGTTGGACACGACTGGACTAAATGTCAAGGAGAACCTTTACCGTTACCTAAAAGGTTATTGACAGCCCTGCTCAGTTCTTACAAATTAAAGGTTGTACTTTCCTTTACTTAGTCATTCCATCTCACATCAGATCTCCTCTTTTCCTGATGCCTTCCTCATCTCTAGTTACAAAAAGCATTTATGCCCTCTTCAGTCATTATCTAGGTGATGCCCCCACATCTTAACTGTGCTTTACATGGGACTGAATTAGCTCTGACCTCTGGCATCACTTTCAGTATGTGACAAACGGAAGCTGTTCTATCCATGTATCCTCTCTGTGTGAGACAAAACTTGAAAACAGGGGTTCTGGTTCATGTGACAAAGTTCCACAGATACATAGCCTCCCTCTCTTCAGAATGTTGCCTTCATGTATTGGAAGGGATGACAGATCCTAGAGAGAAAGACTGCATTCCCAAGCTACTAAAAATGCATTTGGATTCCGCTAACAGTTGACTTTCTACTATGTGGCATCAAATCATCAACTGCAACACAGATTACTATAAAAATGTAGAAGCATTTGAACTGGTTTTGTTACTTTTCCCAATATCCAGCTGTTGCAAGGTGTATCTGGAAAACGTCAGTACTTTTTTTTCTGTGTCGTTCAGTTTAGTTTAGGTTTTGATTCCTACTCAAGAGTTAAGGAGGTAGAGATTAGTACTATGGTGCTTCCTCTGAGGAGTTCATTTTCAGTTTAGATCTTCCTGACTGGAAGTTTTTAATCAGCACACCATTTTAGCAGTATATATATTTTAAAAATACTGAAGCTCCAGCTGGGAAATAGATTTCCAGAACTGGGAACTGGATTTCCAGCAAATATTTTTTGAACATTTTCTAAGGAGAAGTGGCTTCTAGAGAATAATGATTATCCTGTGCTGCAAAGTCTGCTCTAGAGATGGGCAAAATGGTGGTTAATTGTTGTTTGTTGTTTGTTGAAGTCCACAAACCATGAACCAAGAACTTCCCAAACTTTTGAAAAAAAATGAACCACAAATTGTTTTAATTTTGGTTCAGAAGTTTGGGAGCCCTAGAATGCCTCACCACCACTCAGAGACACCAAAATCACAGAGACACTTCCTCTAACTCTCCTCTACAACCCCTTCAAATTTGGTGAAGTTTGGATTTCGGATGTCCAAGTTATACACCCTCAAAGCAGGAAAGTGCCCTTTAGTGGCTGGCTTGGGGAAAATTCCAGCAGTGGTTCATGCCAGGGAACCTGACACAGGGTGTTGCTCATCAGGAGATGGACTGGGGAGGGACAAAATGCCCTTTCCCCAAGTCCCGTGGGCAATGCCACGCTGGAGGTTTGAGCTGAGGTACAGAGGTTGTTGTCTGGTCAGCAGGGTGGGTGGGTAAAGAGACAGGCTGCCTGACAAGTGAAGCAACATGCCACTGGAGATCTGAACTAACCTGGTTCCAAGGCAAAAGGCTGGAGCAGGCTGTCAGGTGCAAGACGGGATGAATGAACCAAAATTTGCTTTTACAAGTTGGTTGGTTCAGTTTTTGGTTCATTGCTTTTGAAGAAGTCAAACTGACCTGAACCAATGAACTAGTCATGTTTACAAACTTTCTGGTTTGTTTTTTTTGCTTATTTCTAGTCCGCTCTGATTTATGGTGACCCATCCAGGGTTTTCTAGGCATAAATTAATTGGAAGTGGTTGGTCTGTCTTTCCTTCTGGTGGTGCTTTGAGACCATGCAGCTTGCTCAAGGATGCAGAAGGGGCAAGGCACTCAACCCTATCAGCCACACGTGTTCTGGGTGTTCTCAGCTTGCCCCTCTCCTGAGACGTACAGAGAGGATTTGAACTTCTGACCCTTGGCTCTGTAGGTGCTCCAACCCACTGATCTACACCAGAGACTCTTAAAAGTTCAGTGTGGATGCAAATCCCAGTATGCCCCATGACTGCAAAATAAGACAGTATCTAAAAATGAAACATGGTGATGCAAAAAAAAAAAGATTTTTCTTGCATGGTCTCCAAAAAGCAACTAGGCAAGAATGGTATTTAGATATGAAGATAACAGTTAAGGAGTAACTTCTAGATGGGGCTTGCACTGTGAGGAAATGATCTGATGATCATTACATTTCTAGACAGCATCATACTATTCTATTTTTTTAAATATACTTGACTTGTGTATCTTGTTTATATTTTTAGGGAGAGGGAGGTTGGTAATGAATTATGTTCCTGCTTAAATTTTGGACTAAATTTGCACATAGGGTGGAACTAAGACCGCGTTCACAGCTGATCCCCAGTCAGTCACACCCTCTTACCTTAATCTACTTCATAGAGAGAGAAAAATACAACAGAACAAACCATGTACCTTCAGCTGCTTGCAGTTAAGGTAGAATATGTAATAATAATAAACAAAAGAACATTTATAGAGAAAACAGGCATTTTAGGGAAAAGGTTGAATGGCCCAGCATTGGTCTAATGTCTCTTACATCCCCCTCCAACCTTGGCCGAGATTCCACACAAAAGGGAAGTACTGGAATTCTGCCAACTTCCTTCTTAGGTTCCTAAAAACACTTTAAAACACTTGTCTGATAAAGGTATAACCTTCTTCTGCATTTCTGACTTGCTTCTTGATTCTAAGCTGTACTTTCCTAGGAATAGGGATCTGCCCTCTTGAAGTCTGTAATATGTCATTTACTTTGATGCTGCTATATAAATAAAGTGAAATGGTTCATAGCATTGAACCAAATTAAACATTATCATATGCCTGTTTTTCTGATACAGACTACAAAACTACAAAAGCTAGTTTAAAGCTGGCAACTTTACTCCAGAGCAATGTCAAACATTTGAAACTAGAAACCACTGGCCAGAAACCCTTCCCTACTAGTTATTTAATTATGCAAAAAAACTAAAATTGTGTAAGTCATAGTGAATTGCTGCTAATTAAAAAGGTGCTATTCATGCCCCTTGTTAGGAACAGTCACACAGGCAGGAAACTGATCAACACCTTATTAATTAGCAGCCATTTGTTGATGTAACATATATCATTTCACTTAGACATGAATAAAACCAATAAGATTCTGGCTATTATAATTATCTTAAACATAAAATTGTAAAGTATTTTGCAGTTCAAACCATTATACAAACAAGGAAAGAAATATTACTGACTTCTCAGTAAAGTTGTTTAACTTCAGGATGCATGAATGCCAGAAAACAGGTTGACAACTCAGTGTGACTATTTTAGCTCAGAATTAGCTTCAACTGGATTTACTCCAGGAAATATTTATAACATTAGATCAGATTAGATTTATAACTTTGATCATCCTCGAGTGCAGGACACACACAACAATGGGCTCAAATTACAGGAAACCAGATTTTGGATGACTATCAGTAAAAACCTCCTAACTGTTGGAGCAGTATGACAATGGAACCAATTATCTCAAGAGGTGGTGAGTGCTCCAACACTGGAGGCATTCAAGAGGAATTTAGATGACCACCTGGCAGATATGCTTTGATTTGCAGTGAGCAGGGGGTTGGACCTGATGGCCTTGTAGGCCCCTTCCAACTTCATTATTCTATGATTCAAAAGAAAACCACTTTAACATGTCTTTAAAAATCAGTCAAATCTCACATTTCATGACAGTTGACTTTTTGAGGACCCTGCCCATCAGAGCTAGAAGTCGCAGAATTTTCCCCACCCTCAACAGCATGGGTAACAGTCAAGTTTTCAACCAGGTATCATCCAGATGGTTTGGAGTTTGTTGCCACAGCCTATGTTAACTGGAAATTCCAATCTGAAGCATCTGTAGGGCACCAAGATCTTGATAACTGTCTTGAGGGTTTAAGCAGCCAAATAACAGGAATTCCATCCTGGACAATTTCTGGTTTTAAGACAGCCTTGGGCATTTGACCAATAGGGCAGCCAGCCCATAATATGAATTCTGTTTTCACTGTTAAAATGCCAACAGCCTTAGAGCAGGGTGCCCCCAGAAGAAGGGAATGGTAAACCACTTCTGAGTACGTATTCTGTACCTGGAAAACCCTGAAAAGGATTGCCATAAGTCAGATTTATTTATTCATTCATTCATTCATTCAATTTGTATCCCACTCCCCGTAGTGTCATAGCACTACTCTGGGCGGGTTACAACTCGTAAAACAAAACAAAAACAAAAATAGAGATGTTAAAAGCAATAGCAATAACCCTAAAAAACCAGATGGCGCTGACTAATCCCAGAATGGAGGGAGGAAAAGAGGGGAGGGATGATGTGGAGGGGAAAGAAAAAGGGGGGAAGGGGGGCAGCTGGGGTCAATGTGGAAAGCCTCCCTGAAAAGCAATGTCTTTAATTGCTTCCTAAAAGTCCACAGGGAGGGCAGTATGACTTCATGGCATACACTCATGTATGCAGATGATGATGATGATATTTACTCCTGATATTATTTTAATGGAGAGCAGAAGCAAGAATTTGGATTTTCTGCCTCAGGCACCAAAAATATTTCATGCCAAATCTAGTTGAGAAATGTGTCTCATTCATGGATGCCTCAGAGTGTTTATGTGTGTTAGTACCACCCCTTAACTAGAATCAGTATACTAATTTTTCTGGGAAGTATTTCTCCCACTAAATACTTAAACCTTCATTGGTTAGATTATAATGCTGCAATCCTATATTTACTTACATTGGACTAAAGTCCATTCAACTCTGTGGGAGATACTTCTGACTAAATACATCATATTGCACTGTACCAGGAAATTATACTGATTTAGTGTAGTTAACATTTACTGTGATTCAAACACACACAAAAACAACAACAGATAATCAGTGGAGAAGGTTACCAATCCGGGGGCAAGCACTGAGAAATTCAGGATGCTAACATTTTGACTTCTGAGTTGAAGTTGTTTCAGGGTTGCGCGCTTAGACTTAAGTGACACTAGAAGCATCATCTGGAAATATGAGTTATTGGTTAAAACATGGGAAAGTTGGCGTGTTTGTGTGTGTTTGAATTACATACCCTAGAATTCTCCAGCCCACCACTGGCTAAGAGAAGTCGTTTTTAAAAAGTGATTCTTCCTTGCTCTGATGTCATTTGGGGGCTGGCACACACAGACCCCCCCCCACACACACACACCCCACGGTAGTTCTGGGGAAGCCACAGTCAGTTCCATTAGCCGCGAGTCCCCCAAAGTCTTCGGTTCCACGTTTACTCCCTTAAAGAGCAGCAGCTGCCCGCCCCCACCAGTCCGACTCTTTGGTCCATTTCATGTTCGTGTTATTACTGATGCATTTATGTAGGTGCTTGATTGTTGACTCAGTTTGAGAGTCAACCTTCCGGCTGGCGGCCCTCCTGGCTGGAAGGCAAGGCGTGTGTGTGTGTCCTTTCAGGCAAGTGATGCCGGAGGAAAGGCAGTCGACAAGTTCTGTCTTCGATGCTCCGGCAGCAGGATTTGAACAGGAGACCGGGGCAGGAGCAGACGTTGCACGGATTCACGGGCTAAATGAGTGGCGGGGTGGCAGAGGAAGAACAGGCCGGCGCCGGGACTGCCTCCCGGGCTTACAAGAGTTGGCTTCCTCGCCAAACTCCCCTTCCTTTTGCCTTCAGGTTAACCCGGGGCCTGCCGGGTCCCGCTCGCTCGCTCTCCCCCCGCGACGGACGGGGCCCCGCGCTTGACCGCAAAGCTCCCATTTCACAGGCGGAGAACTTCGGTCAGGCCCCGCCGGGCCCGGCCCAGGGGCTCCCCGGAGCGCAGCTCCAGGCGTCCCTCGCTCAGCGCGGTTAAAGGACTTGACTCCACGTAAGTCTGCGCTCCTCTACCCGCTTACTCGGAAGTAACTTCTCCCCTGCCCCGCCCCGCCCCGCCTGAAAGCTGCTTCTGGGATGGCTTGCCTTCAGGGTTCCCCGTCCCAGAGGAGCTTTAGAGATGCTACTTCTTCGGACTGCCACTCCCGTGGTCATGCTGGTGGAAGGATTCTGGGAGTTGTAGTCCAAAACGGCGGGCTCTGCTCTGATCCCCTCGGGCGTTTTGTGCCCCGGCCGGAAGCCCAGCGACCTTTGGGACCCGACCCGACCCGCCAGCCGACGGCGCAGAGGTCACGGCACGTTTCCCGTTGATTTATTGCCGGGGCCCCCAGCTAGCAGGATGTGGGTTTTGCCGCTTTCCCATTATCTCTAATTGCCACCTTGTTAACTTGGTTAACGCTCCCGCTTAGGGGCTGGGGGGGGGGGGGAGCGGGCCAGCTCCCTTCCCACGGCGGCCCCGCGAACCCTCCTGCCCGCCTCTTCCCCGCCGGGCTTTGGGGCGCCGGAGAGGGGCAGCGACCGCCGCCCCCCCCCCCCGCGCGACGAAACAGCCGGACCCGCCACCGGCCCTCGGCCCCAAGGCCGGCGGTGGGGGGAGAGACGGGGGGGGGGAGAAAGCGCCGCTGGCGCTGGTGTGGACCCAAGTGAAGGCAGCGCCCCCCCCCCGCCCGCGAGACCCGCGCCGGGTGCAACCCTCTGGGCTAGCGCCTGGGAACCGACGGCCATCTCGGCTCAGGGGCTCGTTTGGTTTCCCTTTAGGGAGCCCCACGGGGTCTCCGAGGGCGTTCAGGACATCCCGGTCGGTCGCTTCGCGGGAGTGGGGAAGAGGACAGAATCCGCGGGAAAGTGCCTCCGGGGGTGGATTCGGGGAACCCCCCCCCCTTCTCCGCGCTCAGCCCACTCGCGCTTTTTCCGCAGGTCTTTCTTGGTCTCCCGTCGAGGGCAGCCGGCCAGCCAGCCCGCCGCGCCCGCCGCCTTCCCTTGAGAACCGGGCCCGGGGGGGGGGGGGGGCAAGCCTTTCCTTCCAAGACCCTTCGCCCGCGCACCTCGAGCCTCCGAGGTGCGCCTCCGGCCTCCCCGGCCATTTGGCCTCCCAACCTGTCCGACGGAAAGCAGCCCTTTTAACTCTTTCCGCCTACCCCCCCCCCCCCCAGTCCTCGCTCCTGTTCCACCACGTTCGGGGGCTTGCTTTGGCTCCCTTTTAAGGAGCCCAACGGGATCTCCGAGGGAGTTCGGGGCTGGAGGGGGACCGCTCCGGGGCGATGAATCCCGCCCCCCCCGTCTCGCCGAGGTGGGGAGGGGGGACTTTCCGAGGGCGGGGGTGCACCTCCTTCAAGTCTCTTCCTCCCCCACCCTCCGCGCTTGACAAGATAAGCCGAGAGGCCGGTGACGTCACGTGTCCGTCCATTCTTTTGTTCCCTTAAAAATAGTTCGCGGGAGAGCGCACCTGAGAGGCGCGCCTGCCTGCCTGCCTGCCTGCCTGCCGCCCCGCGGGGAGGGGAGGGGAGGGGAGGGGAGGCCGGTCGCTGGCGGCGTCGAGAAGGTCGTCCTTGAGAGGAGCTGGAAAGGCGGCCGTCCTGCTTGTCGTGCGTTTTACCCCGTGACCGGCGGGCAGACACGATCCAATGCCGCGCACAGGTATCTCGCCCTCCATGGGCCTTGCCTTTAGGCCCTCCACAACTCACGGGTGCCCATTGGAGTCCATGGGTTAGACCCACGGATCGCAGCCTTCTTTGGCTAACCAGGCCGGCCAAGGTTAGAGCAGCAAAGCCCGCTGAGCTCTTCAGGATCGGAGCTTGGCCTCCATCGCCACGGCTTGTATATCAGAGAGAGGAGGGTTCATTTTCCCGCTTCACAATAAAACCAGCTTCCTTCGTGTTCTTCTTCTCATTTTGTTTTATTTGGTTCGAGGATACAGGCATTAAAACAGAAATTCGGCCCAAAAAGGATTGCTCTTGCCTGATCAATAAGTAATGAAGCCGAAAGAGTTGTTCCTGTTGAGCCGCTTTATATCGAGGTGGCAAACCTTCGGTTTCACATGAAGCCTTTGTAATGAGATTAAATAGTTTTAAATCCGAATTTCTCCAAGCAAGCAAAATTGTTGAAACAAACGAGGAAGAGCCAATTTGTCCGTCTCAACAGAAGAAGCAAGGCTAGGAGGCTGTGCCTTAGGGAGGGACCGATCCTCCAGCCGGTTGTCTCCCGCTCAGGCCATTGGAATGGATTTCAACTCCAGGCTGATCGGTTCCACTTTAAGGGTGCCTGGAAGGGAACTGCTGAGTGAGCTGTCACTTGTGGTCCTTTACAGAGAGAATGGTTTCCTATAGGCAAAGGTGTATTTTATCCCCTTATCTGTGGGCAGAATTTATCACAGGGAAAGTCAGACTAGATTCAGATGAAAGAGGAGTGAAAATTAGTGGAAGAAATATCACTAATTTTAAGATATGCAGATGACACTATTGTGCTGGCAGAAAGCAGCAATGCCTTGAAAGGACTTTTAGGGAAAGTGAAAGAAAGTGCCAAAGCAGGACTGCAGCTAAACCATGACTATAGAAGAACTACACAACTTTAATGTTAACAACGAAGAAAGTGAAATAGTTAGACATTTTGTATACCTTGGTTCAATCATCAATCCTAGGGGAGACTCCAACCAAGAAATCAGAAGACTAGGATGGGCAGCAATGAAGGATCTAGAAAAGATAATCACGTGTAAGGATGTGTCACTGGAGACCAAACCAAGACCATCCACACTCTTGTATTTCTGATTGCCATGTACAGGTGTGAACGAACGCTGGACAGTGAAGAAAGCTGACAGGAAGAGAACGGATTCATTTTCAATATGGTACTGTGGAGGAGAGCTTTGCAGATACCCTGGACTGCCAGAAAGTGGGCCCTAGATCAAATCGAGCTGAACTATGTCTGGTGAAATGATGAAACTGAGGCTGTCCTACTTTGAGCACATCATGAGAAGGCAGGACTCTCTGGAAAAGACAATAATGCTGGGAAAGGTGGAAAGCAACAGTAAAAGAGGAAGACCAAATATGAGATAAATTGACTCCCTAAAGAAACCGCAGGCTTGTGTCTACAAAAGCTGAGCAGGGGGGCTGTTGACATGGCATTTTAGTGATCGCTCGTTCATAGGGTTGCCATAGGTTGAAGGTGGCTTGGTGGCATGTAAAAACACCAGCTGAGTGTGCTGGTGAACACAAAAACAGTTCAGCTGGATCTATATTAAGTGTGGACAGAAAGGCAGATAAATAATTATAAGTAACTCTAACCCCCCCCGCCCCCTCCCGTTGAATAACAAATGCCTGCAATTTGCTTCCTTGATCGGATTTTCTGTCCAGATTAGTCAAATTTAAATCGCTTCAGCTGGTGCAAGGGTTCACCCAGACTCAGCCTCCAACTCTAGGGCAGCGGTTTCCCCTCTCCGAAATCCAGTCCACAGGGGCCCATCACCTCGAGTGTGCGCGCCCTTCAGTGACTCTGAGGCTGTACTGAGTTCAATTCCCACCCCGCTCAAGGCAGAGAAGACGACTTCCAGAGCCCGGCGCTGGA
The DNA here is from genome assembly GCA_037013535.1 of Intellagama lesueurii. Lineage (NCBI taxonomy): Eukaryota > Metazoa > Chordata > Lepidosauria > Squamata > Agamidae > Intellagama > Intellagama lesueurii. Next base: position 49,853,476 of record JBAJHW010000001.1, read on the forward strand.
CTCCCTGGGCATCTTGAGCCCCGGCGCGGAGAGACCTTTGGGAACGCAAGTTCTCTTTCTTAAGACCTTTCCTGGCCCTGTGAAGGTACGGGGAGGTGGTTGGGGGGAGCGGGGGCCGCTTCTGGGGAGGCCCTGCTTCTCCGGCGGGGGCGGGGCGGAGTAGAGGAGCCTCACTGCCTCGCCCTTCCCTCTCCGTCGAGCTGGCCCTGAGAGGCCGACGGCCTTGGCTCGTCCCTTCTGGGGAGGGAGGTGGAAAGGCCTTGGCTGGGGCGCCTGGTGCTGCCTCAGGGGCCGGTCCATTCCAGCCGCCGGAGCAAGGCGGGTCGTCCACGTTTCCGACCCTGAAGGAGCCGCTCGCTCAGCTCGGGATCCAACGCCCCGTCGGAAAAGAGCCGCCCGCCTGTCGTGCCCGCGGCGGCTTGGCTGCTGTCGGAAACGGCTCGGTCCGCCCGGCGCGCGTTGGAGCTGCTTTGGTGCCCTGCGGGCGCCTCCCCGGGGGCTCGGATCCCGCCCCTCTTCGCCCGGACGATCCGGGCCCTCCTGCCCTCCAGCACACCGCCTTGGAAAGGATTCCCGAGGAAAGCTCGGCGGGTTTACTTCGGAGGAAGGAGGCTTAAAGGCCCGGCTGTGAAAATGCTTCCAAACTCATGTTAAAATCGAAGATTTTTTTTTAAAAGTCTGCCGGTGTACTTGCTTACTCGGGAGTAAATCCTACTGGGTCCGGGGAGATTTTCACCTCAGTAAACAGGCACTGTGTAGCCCGACCAAACGCCCGATTCTCTGAATTCTGGATCCCGTTTCGGGCGCAAGGTTCAGGGTAACAGAAATTCTCTCTCCGTAGGGAGCTAATTCAGTGCTTGTCAAGTTTCTGCATTTAACTTATAATATTAGGTTTAAATGTTCCTGTTTAGAAGTGAATAAATTAAAACTGGAAAACAGACTGGGGAAAAAAGAAAGAACTAGAATCAAATCTGTGTGGTGTTTTAAAATTTACTAAATGTATTTTCTCTGGCACGATACTCACGCTTCAAGAAATGATACACAAACTGGATTTGTTTCTTTTTAGTTCCATGCAGGTATTCAAAAAGATCCCTTATTACTTTTATACTATATTATCACTATTATTACTACCATCAGAGGTAGAATAATTGGATGTAAGGAAACAAAGGATTTCATAAATTAGTTAGATGCAAGAAAACGAAGTCATACAAAAATAGGAAAATTCGTTTTGAAAATAACCTCTTCTCTGGTAGCCACAGCGAGCATCCGCAGGAGGACAGGAATACCTCCGCTCTTCCCGCTTCGGACGTTACCTTTCCTGGAGCGCCTCTTTGCCTGGGGTGTCACCCAGGCTGTACATTTTTTTGTCGCCCCCCCAAACCCCATATTTCTGGCAGTCTTTCCAGGAAGCAACCCGGGAACCCCTGGTATGTTTTTCCTAGCACTAGGGTTGAACCGGATTCGCCTCAAATATTATCTCTTTTTCCCTGGCATTTTCCTTTGTCGTTATTTCATTTGGCCCCCTTACGAAGGGGGGGGGGGGAGAAGGCAATGGGAGAGGAATGTGGTTTATAATTTCAACCCCCCCTCTTTCCCCCCCTCTCTCCTTTCTTTCCATCATAATCTTCAACCGGTTTAAGATTAATACGAGGAGGTGTCTTAAGAAGAAGAACGGGGCTTTCTCTTTTCCAAAGCCCATCGCTGGATAATTTACTTAAGATGTTGACAAGACTGTCAGGAAGTCTCCCTCTCTCTCTCTCTCTCCCTTTTTTTTTTTAAACGAAGCTGCGCGGTGGCACACCGTCGTAAGCATTTGATTTTTTAAAAGTAAGGTACATTAATTTTATGAGCGCCCTTCTCATAAATATTGTTGTTTGCTCTCCCTGGCAGTGGGGGGGGGGGATTTGCAATGGAAATTACGCCTTTGTTTCAGGGAGGTGGGGATGCTCTTTGCTGCTTGGATGAATTCCTCGGCTCCTCCCATATATTCTTGATAAGAAAAATAACATCAGAAGCCTCCCGCCCCCATCGCCCCCTCCCCAAAATGACCAGCTCTTCTGCGTTGGCTGCCCAGAGTCTGCCTTTCTCTTTCCACCCCGGACCCCTACTAAACGGAGGATGCTGCTCCTAAAGTAGACAAAACAACCCTTTAAACTATAAATATTTAACTGTACCTGAGTTTATACAGTGGCCCGAGTGTCTCTTTAAACACAAGTGATTTATGTTTTTATTTGTGCCTTTAAAACTGTTTTGCTTGCCTCGCGTGTCAGTCTCCCAACACGGCTGCTCAAGTCCTCCCTCCCTCCACGCCGCCGCGTCTGGAGAATAGGAGCAGCATCCTCTTTTTATTTTATTTTTTAATGTTCTCTTCTAAGTACATATTACAAAAATAAATAAATATATAAAATAATAGAGGACGGTTTCTTTAGCTCAGACACAGGAAGATTTGGGGGTTACACAGAGATCTTCGATCTACAATAAAAATAAATCACGGTGGAGAATTTAATGAACAATAAAACTAGTAATGCTCTCTGCGGTTTCACTGGATCCCGGTTAGCCGATGACATACTTTATCCGTGCCCAAGAAAAACGGAGTGTTAGGTCCGCCAGCTTGTTCTGGGGAAGCTGGTGGATCGTGGCCAATTTGCCCTGTCCAGCCAACTTCTAGAGGATTAGTCCTTTGAGCAAAAATTAAAACACAAACAAAGTAAGCCTTTTCCATGAATGAGATCCCATAAACCTCACTGGAGGAATGCACTGTTAGCGAGTGTGATTCGGACGCAGAGTGAAAAATCGTCCGAAACCTCAACAATTTACTGAAATGGAATTAGTTGCCCGGTGTAATCTGTAAAACACTAGTTTTCCAGACTTCTGGGAATGCCAAACCTGAAACTTCCCTCAGCTAGTCGAAAGAATGTGGTTTGTGGATCTCAGCCAAGACCTCTTTAGCGGCTAAATCAGCCTGATCAACACTTCTATGTAGGAAGACTTTTATGTTTTGCTCTTAATGAAATCCTAAGTACGTTCATTGAGAAACTAAACAGGGAAATTAATTCATACGAACTGTGTAGGACTCCAGGGGTGTTTTCAAACTCCAGTCTTTTTATAATAGATAGATATAGCAAATGAGACTCTGTTTTTGGAAATAAAGCTCCTCTTCTACCTGGAAGTAAATCCTTTTACACTTTGAGGACTTACTTCTTGGTAGACTCGTTCTAGATTACGCTGTGGGGGGGGGAGCGGGGTTGTACAACTAGAGATGGTCGGTCGGGGTGTCTAGCAGTACTGCCACTGCTACGTCGAGATTCTATTCCACTTTCCATCAGCTTGTATAATTTGAACGTATGGAACATGTACAAGGTTATTATTATACATACGTTCAGGAGGTGAAGTCTGATGACTCATTAGGAAGCTCTTTCTAGAGAAGAACAGCTATTTCCCCGGTTACTGGAAAGTATATATATATCCGTGTGGCCATTTTTATACATCAGGGGACGGCATCTTACCTGCTTCTCCTTTTTGTAACGTTGGCTAGAAAGGGGTCAGTCACTATTTAACTCTTGAGAAAAGCTGGCATTTCTCAAAAACGTGACAAAAGGTCACTCGCTGACCGAAGGGACTCACCTCCTTATGTGTAAAGGAATTAGTCGACTTTCTTCACTCACGTTAAAAAGCACACACACCTCCCTCTCATGAGTGTTACAGTTTGTAGAGTTTGTGAGTTTCTGTTTGTGTTAGAATCCCTGGTGCTCAATTCCTAAGGGCAAGGCAGGTAGGGTTGGCTTCTTGCTTTCCTCCTGCAGCAGCCCAGACAGGAAATCTCTCGGACACGGGAGGGAAGTGGAGAGGGAAACCGGGGGGGGGGGGGAGAGGGTTTCGCGTGTGTGTGGATTTAGTCTGGTGCCTCCGCCTGAGACTCGCAGGCCCCCTTGGCCAGCAGGGGGCGCTCTGAGGTTGTGTCTCGCTGGCAAGAGCCAAAGGAAAAGACTACCGTTTCCCTGCAAACTGCAAACAGCGCCGGGTCGGGTCGGGGGAAGAATCCAGCAGTTTCCAAGCCCTTACTAGGGTTACAGATCTTGTAACCAAATCTTACCTCCGCCGCAGGTTTCTCACACGCGTTGGCGAAAGGTATAGGCACCAAAATGCACAGCAGCAGCAGCAGCTGCAGCTCCTGTGCATGCATTTGGTCGGCACTAAACGGAAGCCTCCCTCTCGCTCACTTTCTCTTCTATTCCCTCCCCTCCTTTTCTCTCTACAGTATATATTATGCAACTTATTAAATCCAACGATAAATTGTCAACATTTTTTTCGCCTGTTAGTTCCGCTGATCCAAGCAGGATTTATTTTCAGATCTAAAGTCCCGGAGCTATAATGCGTGATTTCTTTTCCTTAAATAAAATTGGTCAAATGTTGACAACCTTTAAGCCAATCTAACACTCAAGATTACTGATGGGAAACTAATGAGAAAATATCAGATCGTCCGGCCTGGAGGCTCCTAATTAAATCTTAGCTGATTGAAAAATAAAAGCGAGAGGTTTTTTTTTTTTAAAGGAAGGGTGAGGGGAACAAGCTGCAGGCTTAAGTTTTAGCTGCGTTTTAACTTACAATTTTAACACTCCCTCCATCCCCTACCTAAATCCACCCTCCTCGTTTTTTCTCGCTTCCCTCCCCTTTGAAAAAAACCAACACCGGTATTATTTTTCTGGCTATTTTGGAGACATTAGATCAGGAATTATCATCACTTCTTTTGCCCAGTAAATATTAAGGCCTTTAAGCAACGTGATTTAACTAATTAGAAAATTTACATCATTAAGTCTCAGGGAAAGAGAGAGGGAGGGAGGGGAGAGAGAAAAGAGAGCGAGATCTGTCAGTCATTTTAAAGGAGACAGGCCCTATTGAAGTGTGAAGAAATCGGCTCTAATTCAAAAAGGCAATCGGGCAGAAAAAGCCCTCAACATTACCCTGCTAGTTATTAATCAGAAAGGGTCTCTCTCTCTCTCTCTTTCTTTTTCTCTCTCACCCAGTAATGGCAAAACGGCGGCACATCGTTAGTTTCTCCCAACGCCTCAGCAGAGCCTCCCCCACTCAAGCTTTTTTGCCACTGGCCCATGTCCCATATTGATAGCAAGTATTTGTCCATTCAAGGCTCATAGATTTGAAAATGTTTCTATGTTAAGGAACCAGCACCGCAGGAAAAGGCTACCGGACTGTCATTTCCCATCCCAGTGCCTCCCTCTCTCCCCAAATAGGTCGGTTTTCCTCTGTCCACCTCTCTCTACATTTAACACACACACACACACACCTTTAACTTTTAAAACCCGTTTGGTGTGAACCAGATCATCCCTTTGTTTCTTTCGCCCTCTGAGCTGCGCCAGTACTAAGCCCCCTTTTCCTCTTCGGGAGTTCGCGATAGGCCCGGGAAAAAGCAAACCCACACAAGCCGAGGCCAGGAGGTGGGAAGAGCTTGGACTTCAAGGGGCAGGAAGGGTGGCCGTCAGAGATCTCAGGGTCCACTCCAAAGCACCTTCACGGGGGAAGCCAGCCCCATCGAACCCCCCCGAGGGGTTTGCCTCTGGATGTAGAAGCACAGAGAGCGGTCAGTGTGCTTCGTTAGGGAGAAGTTTGAGAATTGTGTGGGGTGAGGGAAGAGTCTCTGCCCAGCGCTTCCAAAAACGCAGACCTGCCCGGAGAGGCTGGCTGTGCCTGGCCGAGCAGCGCCGGCTGAACTTTGCAAGGAAGGCATTTCTCCAGCTGGGCCTGCTTGGGCAGAGAGACAACGCCGGCGCAGGGGGCAGCAGTTTTACCCACCGGCGCAAACCGGTGCAAACCCCCTTCTTTCCAAAACGATTCCTGCACCACTCTGATGCTAATGCTTACTGCACGCGTTCAGATGAAATGCACCTACAAAACAGATGTCCCTCACCAACAATTACGTTCCTATATTTAATGTAGAGAGTTGTTGGTTTCTTAGGTCACAATTCATCATACAAACTTCTACGCGTCTTCCAAGGTAATTGAGGAGCGTAGTGCTGCCTGCACGGTACCGCCCAGCAGCGCCTCAAAATGCTGCCTGTCGGGGCCCATTCGCGGAGAGAAAAAGCCCGCAGAAGTCACCGCACCCTGCTTGGCGCCTTCAAGACTAACATGTTTATCCGATGACAGCTTTCGTGGACAGCATCCTACGCTATCACGACTACAACCGCCAGAATCCTCAGCTAGCCTGATTCTAGACAATGCTGGCTGGGAATTCTGGGACTTGTAGTTACGATGTAGGCTCTAAAGAATCCCTTAAAGTTTCTGCCAATTAAAACGAATTCGCCTTTAAGACGCCGCGACTCCTGGGGATGTTTTTGCTAATAGGGCACACCATCAGCCCCGGAATTTTTTTTTCTTTTATAAACCCAGTCTCTGATATTAATAGGATTTACTTTTTCCAGACGGAGCTCAAATCCGTGCCTACTCTGACGTAAATCGCGAGGACTTAAGGAGACCTTTACTGCCACGTAAAGGGATTGGGAGGGACGCCGGGGGGGGGGGGGAAGGGAAATCCCAGGCCTATTAGTTCGGCACCTGCTCGTCGCCGCCTTGGTGAAAGTGCTTTCTGCTCTCACCAGGAAGGTCCGCCTAGCAGTGAGAGCCGCGTGTTGGGAGGAAGCGATGGGGGTGCCAGGAAAGTTGCCTGCGCCTTTCCCACGATGAACTTTTAAAATGTGCGCGCGGAAACACACACACTGGGCGGTCAGGGAAGCGAGCCTTGCAGCTGCTAAGGGCTGCAGGGTGGGTTGGGGTTCGCTTGGTGCGCTGCAGAACCTCCCCAGAAGCGTCGCCCAGGTCTTCCATGCCTCTAACCAGCCTCGCCGTTGCCCCCTTTTGCAAAGCGTCCTCGCGCTTTTCCCATCCGCGGGCGGCGATGGAGAACCGGGCAGAAAGGAGGAAGCCAGAGCAGCTTCTCTGGGGGGAGGGCCCTCGACTTCCAGGCCTCTCTTGGCGGGCCACGCACAACGGCCGCCTGGAAGCCCGCGAGACTTCTAGGGTGAGGGAACCAAAGAAACCCACAGGTCACACCGTCGTTTCCTCCCAGGTGCTGGGGCCGGGCGGGGGCTTCCAGGCCGTAAAAGAGGCATGCGGGCAGGCACGACGTTACAATAACATTTCCGACGCCTTTAACCAGCCTCAGGTTTTAAAAAATAATAAAAAAAGACACACACATCCATTCAAATTTGAATCCGTTGAGTGAAATATTGATTCTCTTCTCAGCCCACCCTCCACCAGCCCCCAAGCCCGCGCAGCCACGGGACCGTCATTCATCTGTAAACTCATAACCGGATCTTAAACTGAGAGAGAAGGAAAGCTATAAGCTACAGAGCGATAGAAAAACAAAAAGCCAAGCCGCACACACGCAGGCAGACCAAACTGCGGAGACTTCCATCTTTGCCACTTCCTTCATATAAAAACAAATACAGGCAGCCCTTCCCCCCCCCTTCCAAGCTCAGACCCAACAGTGGCCGACCCTGAAGGGTCAAGGGGGATGGATCAATGTCACAGTCCACGCACACGAGAGGGACACACTTGGCAGGGTAAACAACTCAACAAAAACCAAACCACCACCACCACCCGCGTTATGATCGGCTCCGAGAGTTGCCCATTTCAGTAAAGATTCATTGGTAAGGAGAAAAAGGGACGAGGGAGGGAGAAAAAGAGTGGGATTTTCCCCCCCTTCCCATCTGATTCCTCTCTCTTCTCTCTCACTCTTTTTGTATTACAAGTGAGAGCAAAGAAGTTTTTGTTTGGTGGGTTTTTCATTGATCAGTCACTCTGAGCTAATGTAATTATCCTCATCAATAGAAGGCTGCAGAGAGAATCATTATGTGGGTGACATTGATAAATGATCACCCAAGAGCTGCCTTTTCTCTTGGGCACCCCCACATCTGACCCTCCCACATACACGAGGTAGCCATAGAAACACCTTGAACGCCTCTAACGCTATGGCTTCTATGTGTGGGGGGGGGGGGAAGAGAGAGAGAGAGAAACAGACGACAGAGCAAAAGACGCAACGTGCACAATCCGGCCTCCCTAACTCACTTAAGGTTTCTACATTTTTTTTAAAAAAAGAAATCTCTCCCTCTTCAGCATGGCAGCGATCGTAATACCTCATAGCTATTGAGGAAACACATCCAAGTGGTTTTGTTCTCGAGGAGTTAAATAACGAGGTTGCCTGCACTCGAGGGCGACGTTGCTTCCCCCCCCCCTAAGTAATTGCGTGTAATGCAAAACCCATTAGTTCGAGAGAGGCGTTCTTTTAAGTTGCGCCCATGCACAATATACCGCGTTTCCCATCCAGCAAATAACTCAGCGGGCGAAGCTCTTTTGCAAAGAGCCTCAACCTGAAATCATCATCACCACCATTATTATTGAAACGACAAGGACTTTTGTATTTATTTCCTAAGTAAGATACAAAAAAAGGGGGGGGAACGTTAATCCTCTGAGTGGTTTATTTAAGCAAATAAGAAAATACGGAGAGAGGTAATTGATTCATAATGGCGAGGCTGCAAAGAGGGGTGGAGGTGTTTGTTTATTTGATTCCTAAAGCAGCCGGAGAAGGAGAGGGGAGAAGAAGGGGGGGGGAGAGGCTGAGAGGGGTCATCCATCATGACTGTGGCAGAGACTCTGCCCAGAGGACCCAGCTCCCTTCTGTCTCTTCGCCTAAACTATTAATATGAAAATCTGCCTTCGTAACCCTCCCCACCGCCCCACACACCCTCTGCCCCCTCTTCCACTGCTCCGGGAAAGGGTCTCTTCCCCCCCCCCCAAAAAAAAAACCCACTTGGCCGGAAAGAGTCCCAGAAGGCCGCCGGGTCCTCTCCGCTTTTGAGAACATGCCCGTTTCTACTGCGGCAACCTCACTTCTCTTCTCTGGGAATAATATCCATTTAATTTAGCGAGGCTTTGAGTGTGAAGAAGATACAAGCCGTGTGAGAGAGGCTAGCAAGAAAGAGGTGAAAACGGAAGAAAACAAATACACAAACCCTACTGAGAATTAGTTGCTAGTCTATAGTTCTGGCTAACTGAAGGCTGAGGTAAACGCCTCCCTCCCTCTTTTCCTGACATCCCAGCCTGACATCAGAAAAGAGAGGTGCAGGGTTTTTTCTCCCTCATAGATCCACCACCTTTTCTCTCATATTAAAAAGCAAAGGGTGGTAATGGTAAGAGAAGTGAAGTGGGCTGAATTTCATGCAGGGGCTCTTGAATTTCTATTTAGCACCCCCAGCTGTAAAATAAATGGAGGCGTAATGCCCCCTCACATTCCAGCAAATTCAGGTTGTGTTCCCTCTAATATCCACAGGCAATGCAACACATTCATGAGGCTCAAAATAACTCCTTACTGTACAATTGTGTCTACTCATTTCTTGGAATCCAGCTCCCATGGACTCTTAATGGGATTGACTCCAGTTCAGCCATTGGATTGTGGCCTTTCAGCTCCATTCAGACCTGAGTGTTACAGAACTCAGTGGGACATTCTTCCAGGAAAGTCTGGCTAAGAGTGATGGATATGAAAACGGAAACTGGGCCCTGCAGAAAAGTAACTCTGTGTGGAATTTTAAAAAGATGTCCATCCTGTGAAAACCTTTAGGGTGTGTTTGCCTAGGTCAGTAAGTGTGCCTTTTGTTTGTTTTATACTCCTTGGAAGGGCAGGAGATCCCCCTACACGCATCCTGCTGCTCATTTCTGACATGAGACATCTGCCATGGACCGTTGCAGTCGGCCTGAATGGCTTGTTCTCCTTGTTGCTTCCTCTCCCCATAACAAAGGATAGATCTCTCTGAAACATTGCTGATTTGCTAGAATTTATCCTTGATTTGTTCGGGGAAATGGAAATTTGGGTCCTCCCCCATACTTATAAACAAGAGGTGTTTTTCTATTACCCTTCCTTTCCCAGAACATAAGCAATTTTAGTCAGACTACAGTATTTTCTTTAACACTATGTCGCTGTCAAAACACTATTCCCATTTTCTTTCACTTTTGACAGCTGAACATTTCTTAAATACACCCAAATCGGAACCCTCCATACTAAATAGTAAACCTCAGACTGGAGCAATCTCCTCACATTATATTGCAGCTAGGATTCCAACAAGACAGCTCAAGCAGATGGGAGACCATAGAGGCAAAAGCCGTTTACAGCAATACAAAGAATTACATTTCATTATAAAGATAGCCAGGGATACTTTGGCCTTTACTTCTTTCCTCTAGAGTCAAAGTTTTGCCAAGGGTCAGAAAACTGGCCAAAGTTTGATCTGAAATCCTACCAGTTTTGGTTTATAAAAATACAATGTTGAGCAACATCTTAAGTAAAATCTTATATATCTCTGTACTCTCTGCCTTTTATAATATGCTGTCTACTAATCTAAGAATGAAACATTAAATATGCAGCTCAAACTATTCAATATATTACCCTTCTAAGTGAAAGCTCTTGCCAATACACCTGACACAAGGAAAGATAGCAGTAATAGCCCAAAATGGAACCTAATACTGCCCCTATACTATAACTGGTGAATTAGTTCAGGGTGAAACCAGTTCTTGCTCTCATCTATTCTTCCTCCCCTGTCCATGCCAGCAGGCTGCTTCCCTCTACTGGACAGCAAGTGGATCTGTGATGGTGGGCATGAAATAAATACTGAAAACAATCTTTGAATTGTTTAGGAAATACATAATTGAAATGTGTCTCTGTTGAATTAAATGGAAGCCTTGCCTAGTGGCCATTATCCCCACCTCCCACAAATAACAATCAGTTGACATGCATATCTGGAACGTAAACTCTGCACATGATGGGTGTGGCAGAAAGCCTTTGACTCTCTTCAGAGAAGGCTGCTACATTTTGGTAGTCCATCTACTCTAAGAAATGAAGGTGGCAGTGTGAATGAACAAAGCTTAGTGCGTGTGCACCAGAGCATAGTCTGTCAAAATGTATAATGTGAGGGTGTATACATGGCACAAACCTATGTACATACCCACTTGAGGCTTGCTTTTGGTCCAGTTCAGATAATCATACCTTGACTTATTACTAAGCCAAGTTGCTTGGATGTGTTTTTCCCCATGTACACAACCTTTTTGCTTTAATTGTGATTAAAATAGGAAGTGCATAATTAACCATAGTTTCCTAAGTCCATTTTGGGCATTATGGATTTGGGGTCTGTAAGCACACAAGGAAGGAGAATATACCTGCCCTACCCACTCTTTGGCTCATAATCCTGTTGTTAAGTTGTAGTAAAGTAGGCCCATTTGAGTCAATGGAACTTAAGGAGGAGTTCACTCACCAAATCCCCACTGACTCAGTGGGCCTACTCTAGTGCAAATTATTGTGCTAAACAACAAGATTCCAGCCTTTGTGTGTTTCTGTTGTTTTCTTCAAGTGGAGAGCAACTTTCTGAAGAGACCTTTTATGTATGAAAGCCTGGTACCCAAACCAGAATGCTCAGATTGCACTAGAATGCTCACCTGCACAGGGGTCTTGGTTTTATCTGTATCCCTATCAGATGGTAAAGTTATGGTTATTAACTTTGGAACATTCCACAGTATCAATCTGTGATTTGAAGTGTCTTAACTTGTTCCAAAGTTGGTAACTAGTGCTCATCAGACTTGATGAAATGAGAAACTATTCTAAATTGAGAAACATTCTGGTTTAATTTCTCCATGCTATGGCTTGCAGATACATATCTTGACTTAATAAGCTGAGCTAATATCAACGGGATATTATAACCATATTCCACCACATGCTGTGTACCACTGTCACATACCAATGGTAAAAAGTAAGCAAAACATTATAATCCCCCTTCCTCTTCCAATAGTGCTTCTGTGAAGACAAAACTTATTTGACCAAATTAAGCTATTTGTAAATTCACTGGGTTGGATCCAGACTTAGTCATACTTTAGTAGATTCAAAGATTACAGTGAGTCTGTTGTAAGCTTGGATCCAATATTATCCTATATATAAGCTTGGACACAATATTTAGCCTATGTTTTTACCCTATGTATGTGAATTTTCTGTATGTGGGTTGGTTTTATTTCCTTCTGTATGAATAAAATGAGCTTTCTTAAACATCAGACAATTAACAAAAAATTATTTGCTTGCCCATACTCACGAATTGTTTGCATTTAAGTACTCTAATGCTGATTATCTGTGGCTGTGAACTTGTCTAGGAGTAAGACTTACTGAACAGTGTAACTTACATCTGGGTAAAAATGCATAGGACTGAACTGTAAATATGAAAGACTGTATCAATATTTTTAAGTCTACTGCTATTAATTTAGTCCTTTTTAGAAAGAAAAACATCCAGCAACTCACATTACATAAAATAAGGTGCTCAGGTAGTGGTTTCTAAATGATATACTAGGACTGATGTCTGCTGCTGAGCTATTTCTAATATTAACAGCTCCATTTTGCAAGCCAGTATACAGAAAAGCTGTGCTTTAAAGTCAGCAGTGCATTTGTCCAACTAAAGCCTAGGGCATACCATGGAAAGAAATTGAAATAAATATTCATATACTTCCCTTTACCATGTATGTGCAAGCACACACACATTTTTAGCTGCAGACATAAAGATTGTATATATGTCTAATAATCTGATCTCACGTTAAAGAATTTATGATCTCTAATGCTGCGAAACTGTTATTTTGGAGGTGTTTTTTTCTATATTATTGTCAATAAAAATACAGGGTTGTATCTCTTCTCCCTAGGAAATACATTTCTATCTATACATTTCTATCTAATCAAGACTGAAAACACAAAGGCCTAACAAAAAATCAAAAATGAAATATTTATTACTGCATTTTGTGACTTAACACCTTTTTTTTAAAACATAACGTCACAGTCCTCATACAAGTATTTTAATGTAAATTTTGACAAAGCTTAAAGGTAACAGCATTTTTTTTCTAGTGAGGAACACGTGCTGAGAAAGGAAGAATTCATGGACATACAATACCAATTCCACAGCAGATCTGATACTAGCAAAAACATTCTTTTTTTTTCAATTGAGGTAAACACATAGAATATCTAACATGAAACAATTAATAGACCAAACTCTGTACGAAGTTTGTTACAGTATTCTCTTGCTTTTTTGCAAGCTCCGAGTTCATGGTAAAAGTTCTAGATTTGGTACAAAGACCATTAATATCTTCTTTTGTTGAGGAAAGCTGCCCAGCTTTCAGATTTGTCTTGTCCTAAGCCAAGGCTCAGAACTACTGGAAGAAGTTCTTGCTCTGTTTTTTTTTTAAGTCTTCAATTGCAAGCTCTTTGAAAAAAAAAGAGTCTGAAAATATCTTGGGCTTATGAAGCACAAACTATAAAGATCTGTTTGAAACTAAAGGACACATTTATTAAGGAACAAAACCAGGGGATGGCAAGGTCTTCTTGGAACTGTCTTCTGAGTGATGAGAGACCCAGCAAGACTTTTATCTTCATCTCCAGGGTAGTTCTTTTCTCACTGGCCAAAACAGGTCTGAAATACACTGTTGTCTTTCATGTATAGTGACTTCACTGCTGAACCAAAACAGTCATTCTTTTGGGAGCAACACACATAGTGTGGAAAACAAGGATATTTTTTTCTCCTTCTAAAACTATTTGAGGCAACATAACGGAGTGATCAACAGAAATATACAAGTTAACTTAGTTCCTATGTTTATATACTACAGTAGTTATAACTCTTGGAGTCTTTTTTCCCCAGAGGATCTTTACATGGACATAGATTGTTTTCAGTAAGCCCATGAGTTCACATTTTGTGTTCTTGTTTCCATTGGTCCTCTGTTGCAGATGAAAAATGATAAAGTAAAAAATAATCACAGCTGTCTGGAATAGTGTATTAAGTGTCAACATCTGGTCAAAGTTCGAAGGTCTTAAAATAGATTATTTCTTTCTTTCCTCGAGTTCCCTTATATCATTGGGCATGAATGTCCATAAGATGTCCACCGACACTGGGATCTACAGAATTTAATATGGTAGGGCTCTGTGCTGACATGGTCATTCCAGGATGGGAAGGGGGTCCTCCGTGCATCATCATGGCTGGGTGATGGGGGTGACTTGGCAAATATGAATGGATTGGGGGTCCGTGTCTTAACTGAGTAGGGTGAGGGGTCATCTGGGGAGGAGTGTAACTTGACTGTGTCATACTCATACCCATAGGACCACCCTGAGATATGTAGTCCCCTGGTATGCCTTGCAAACCTAGACAGAAAGGGAAATGAATTAGGTCAAGTTCCTGAACATTTTTACAATTTCACCCTCCTGAAAAAGAACTGGGAAAAAAAAAACAGACAGTGCAACTACTCCGTCTAAATTTAGCTGTAGTTCCTTGCCAATGTTTACAGACTTTGAAATTCTAGTTTGCATTTGATTTGAACACTGAGTGGGATAATGCACATAGCAGAACTAAATATTGAACGCAACCAAGTGTCATCAAATGTAAGAATATTTTTAAAATAGTAGTAACTGGATTTATAACATAAATCTCATGTGGTTGCATTCTGTAAGCAAAAACCTGTCAAATGAATATAAATATCAGATTTGCTTTTCCTTAGTTATTTTGAAAAATGTAGAACACTCTGTCCTTGTTTCACATACAGAATTTCCATGGAAATTTTGCATATGAATCAACAGGCAAGGAAAAACCCACATATAAATGGCATAATAAAAACTTTGAAACTTAGGCTTAAATCCAGTGTCACAGCAGCAGGCGTCTGCTAATGCCATAGGATTTTCTTTCCTTGCCCTCACTTTGCAGTCCTTGATGCCACCTGAAAATTGGCTCTGGATGGTTTCTAGGCCAGAGGTTTCTAGTCTACTCTGGAGGTTTTGAGAGCATATGGGAGACAGCACTCCCTTCTCAGTTCCACTGATGGTAGCAATTCTGTCAGCAGAATGGCAGCCTTAGATCCACCCCAGGACATTTGGCATAAGATTTATTTCCTAAATTAATTTCAGCTCTGTATGTAGACAGAGCCATGTATGAAAAAGATACATACCATTTGTGAAGAACATATCTTTGCCTACTTCACCAAAATGACATACATTTATTTCTATGCCAGTATGTTTTGCATGTAGCCCAAACACTTGAATTGGTAATGAGGAAAACCTGACTCTTAAAAGACTGAGATGTTCTTCTGTTAAAACTAGTGATAGCTGAAGATGTACAGTATTTAAAATTGTAAGAGCTAACAATATACTGCCCTTTGGTCTATATGTTAGGGCTAATATTCCAATTCTGTTATGACATTTTAAGGCCAAATTCTGGCTTCTTCAGGATCTGCTAGGTTTAGCACTTCCTTATTTTAGGAAATTATTGTTGAGGCTGTTCAACTAGGGCAAGAAGGAAGAATATGTAATTACAACTGCAACCCCATAAGCCAGTTCAACCAGAATAGTTGTTATTAAGGCCCTCATTTATACTTATTCAGTTTCATGGGAAGAAATTACTTGAGTTTAAGTCCCAAGTAATCTAAATTAAACAAATTTCTGGTGGTACTGTCTTCAACTACTTTTAAAAAATGAATTCTCCAAAATATAAATCCACCAAAAAGTTTATACTGATCATATTTTCAAGATCCCTGATACAGAGGGTCCATTTTAGAATCAAATGTAAATGATAGG
>JBAJHW010000001.1:49874112-49966612 GCA_037013535.1 Intellagama lesueurii
TTACAGGTACATGTGTTTAATATTAGGCCCGAAATAACTTCTTCTCCAATCAGGTACCATAACCAAAGCAGCGTCCGAGTCATCTGAACATTAGGCGAAGCCCATTATTTGGGAAGGGAAGCCTGGATTTAATTTTGAGGGTAATCCAAAAATAAATGCTTGCATATTTCCCCATTAAGTTAATACACAGCAACCCACATCAGATAATCTTGTTCAAACTAACCCCAGTAAAATGATTTTTTAAAAACATTACATAAATTGTACAACTTAGTGAAGGCCATTTTTCATCATTCACAAGACATACTTGCTTTAATCTCTTGTTTATACCTCCATCCAGTGCATTTTTAGAACACTTCACTACTTATGTGTAGGTGTAATCAAATATTTTGTCATTTAGTCTATAACCCTTAAGATATGCAAAGAAAGGTGAATATTGGTGCTTAAGCCTTTTATGAAAAATTGAATGTAACCATCACATAAAATAAGTTATTTGTATTGTATTGTGATTCAGTTCTGCTTCAATTCTCATGAAGTGAATAGGTATTTCAGTAATCTTTTACATAACTATGGTAATATACATAAACTCATTTACCAGATAGTGCAAACCTAGAGCTCAATATTTGGGCCCAGACCATAGTCATCACATTTCTTCTAAAAGGTTAAAAGTTCCCTTTATAGAACTACAACTTTGCAATTGTTATTTTACAGAATATTCTATCTGGCACATGACACACAAATTGCTTTAAAGACAACACAGGCTGCTTCACATGCTTTTGTCTACCTTCCTATTTAAATATATTCCAATTGTCAAAAATACCCTGCCTTTTAATTAATCAAATCCAAATAGCTAGGTATTGAAAGATTTTTTAAAATCTTGTTCTTATAAACATTAATGGCTTGTGTCACAGTAGCTATATTCCTAACATTACACTGCAACTTGGAGACATACTTCTGCCCTCCAAGACAAAGGTCTTTGATAGGACTTAATTTGCTTAGCTGCTTTCCAGCAACATTGCCACACTGACCAAACAGGGCCTGACCTGAGCCTTCTACAGCCAGCATGCCTTTTATCAGCTGAAGTTAACGCCAAAAGAGATTAACAGAAAAGCCTGATAAGACTGTTTTCTCTTCAGTGAGCTCCTAATGGTGTATGCAGATGGCAAGGTTTAAGAAACACAACAAGCACATACTGTACTTGGGCTGGTAACACACAACAGATTCTCTTCCACTTTGAGCCTACGTGACCCTTGCTTTCTTCAGCCTAGCCACTCATAAGGTAAATTAAATTGCCTTTTCAGTTTTTATTTCAGCTCCAACCAGTTTTTATTATTTACATCTGGTGGTCTCCTTATTTATGTCCCTTTCTACTTCCTTACAACACTCCCTTACTCAGAGGGCTGCAATGCATTATGGTTCTTCATTCTCAGCAGGAGAACACTACACTGTCTTCAAACAAATAATTAAGGGGAAGGTTAAAGGGGTTCACCTAAAGGTCATATCTTTGGAAACTGGTCAGAATGTATACATTAATTTAAAAATGGTGGGGGCATCCTCTCAAGTGTTTTTTTTAAAAGGGGTTTACACAACAATGCAAAGCACTCAGACAATTCATAATCCTTGAAGCCAAACTTTTATGAATATACAAAATTAAAAACCATGGTCTGTGGCTAATGTCAATTAATCTAACCACTCATCATGGTACAAACCTCAGAGTGACAATAAAAATCTGGTCAGCACTTGTGCATTCTTCTTGCATAGCAGAAGTAATTGTGTGTATACAATCTTAAAGAAAAATACCACAACATCTGTTTATTTGCTCTTAACTGATTCAACAGATATTTTGTAAGGAAACCATGAAAGCTCTAGGTTAGTGGTTCTCAAATCTGAGGGAACTCTCCTCCTCTGTGTGTGAAAATCATCTGGGTTGTATGCTGCAGGAAAGGAGATGATTCCACAGCAGACACAAAAAGAGGCACTTCTTAAAATGAGGAATTATTTAGTATTGCAACCACCAAAACTTGTACATTAAGCATAGAAGCTACTAGAAGGCAGGCGGCATAAGTTAAATTTCTGGTCTGAGTCCTACTAGTCTGATGGGTCCTAGAAAAACAGTCTTAACACTCAGTTTGAAACATCTCATAGTGCCATTGTAGGGAGAAAACTCCTGTTCACAAATTCTCATACATAGCAAGTTTCACTTATCTCAGAGATGGGACTGAACTCCCCTTAGCTTGGAGGAGGGGAAGTTTCAATGTCCGTGCTGATACAGCCTTGTCAGGAGTGGCTCAGGACTTAATGTTTTTCATGACAACCATGGGTGGGTTCTGTCCTAAGTTGTATCTTGTCCCACTCAAGCTGCAGATCATACCCGGAACCCTTTTGTTTTGTTTTGTTTTTGTATTGGGTGGAATGTTGGTGATCTGAGTGTGGAGGAATTCCCTGCAGTTCTATTGTCATGGACAGATCATTATTTGGTGGAGTTTAGACTGACTGGAACTCAAATCTTCTACAAGGGTGAGGGACAGATTAAAATGGTCTGCACCAGGAGGCTGATATATCTCAATGAGTTCCTGATGGCTTTTTGGAATTTCCTGTTGCCTCAGCAGACAATTCTGCCAAAGCCCTGGCTGACCCCTGGGATGAGCTGGATAGCCCAGTGGTTTAGATATCTGGTTGTGGAGCCAAAGGTTGAGTGTTCAATTCCCCACTGTGCCTCCTTGAGAGGGGTTGGACTCGATGATCCATAGAGTCCCTTCCAGATCTGCAGTTCTAAGATGATGATGATGATTAGGAAATAGCCAGAACAGTGGACATGATTGCTCTTAATGTCCCCTCCCTTGGAGTGGAGACAAACTGGCTTTCTGGTTTACTAGGGACCTGGTGGTGCTGAAATGAGTGGGACAGAAGGTAGAACAAGAATGGTAGAAAACCTGGGGCAGATCTGACTGAATACAGGCTAGAGCTCACTACCATGGTCGTGGTGCAGCAAAGAAGTCTTTCTTTTCTGCCACCACTGAGTCTGCTCAGTTACCAGCACAGCTGTCTCAAGTGGTCAAGGGCCTGTTACACTCTAACCCCCAAGGAGAGATGACAGACTACAGATCAGCCTGCTGTGAAGAATCTGTTTGACATTTTGCAGATAAAATCACTTGGATCTGCTGACTTGGATGCTGCAGTTGATACCAATCCTGTGGATATAATTTTGGTCTCTGCTTGTCCTATGCTAATGAAAAACTTCCAGCTTGTGCAACCTGAGGATCCATATAGGTGAGGTGAAAGGTGAGACACCACAGGTACACCGGATCTTTGCCCTTCCTAGCTCATAAAAGCAGCCAACGGGACTGACTCAGTGGGGAAGGGAACACGAAATACTTCTGTAAAACAAGGCAGTGTTCAGACTGTATAAAGAGGCAGATTGGGTGTGGTCCTGGATTCATCCCTGAGCCTGCATGTCCAGCAGCCAAGGGTGAGTGTGCACAGTTAAAACTAGTGCACCAGCTATGCTTCTTCCTTCAAAAATCTGATCTGTTCATGGTGATACGTGACTTAGTTACATTCCATTCATAATACTATAAGACACTCTACATGGGGCCGCCTTTGGAAAGTGTTTGGAAAGTTCTGCAGGTCCAGAATTTTGCAGCTAGACTCCTGACTAGAGTGGGGTATAAAGAGAACAAAAAATGCTTGTTATGACAGCTTCACTGGCCATTGATTTGTTTCCAGGCACAATTCAAAGTGCTGGTGTTAACCTATAAAGTCCTACATGACTTTGATCCAGGCTATTTGAGGGACCATATTTCTCCATGCCAGCATCCCCAGGATTTAATATCTTCAGAGGAGATCTTGATCCCACCACACTCACACACATGGGATGACATGGGAGAGCTACCTACTACACCATGCTTGCTCTGTAATCTTTGTGTTCAAAGATTCTGTAGGTTTACATGACAAATTACTGTCAAATAGAGATGGAATGCTGAATTCATTTTCTAAAGATGAGGACTGAAGTCAGAGATTGGTGAAATGTTGTATTAAGTGAATTTACTGAATACTCCACAACCCAATTAGGCTAACATATATGAGAGGAATTCTGTTCAACCAAATTTAGTAGAATTAAAACCGTACATGACACATAAAATGCCTTTCCAGCTTCTTAACATCTTGAAGTAAGTTCTATGACATAATTATCTATAACCCCAATTTACAGTAAATTTTGTGTGGAGATTCTGTAATCTCTTTATATTGATACCCAAATAGAGTTCTTCAGAATGGAAACAACCTGGGACTATCACACAAACCTAAGCAGCACAACAGGGTGTGAACGTAGCTCCAATGTCACCCTATCAAATGTTCTTAACAGTAGCATGATATCATAGAAAGAAAAATCTGCTAATTGGAGAACAGAAATAATGGTCACTGCTCTGATCTTTGCCACAAATTTCCAGCTAACCCTTGGTAAGTTTATTAATAATTCAGTATCATTTTTTTCTATGATGTTATCCATGAGAATTCTCAGCTTTTTATAGTCTGTTGAAAATAGTAGAAAAAAAGATCTAGTATTCTTAGGCAATGTAAAGACCAATACTGTAATCTAAGAATATTAGATTATTATTTTTAAACAGCAGCCCATCATATACTGACCCCCTTTTGGTAGGAATGTGGCTCACACAGCTCTTAAATAAGCAAACAAAACTGTGGCGCCTCAGGCTCTGAGGACACTGCCAAAACTTTCAGATAGATTTACACTGTCTCCCTAAACAACAAAAACAAACAAAAGAGCCCTCCCCACAAAAGTACTGCAACACCTTTAGGACCTAAAGGTTTATCTTAGTGTAAGCATTCGTGGATACAATCTACTTTTTCAGACACAATTCCAGATTGTATCCACAAAATCTCACACTGTAATAAATTTGTTAGCCTTAAAGGTACCACAATCCTTTTGTTTTTGGTTATTTTCTGTTGAAACAGATTAACATATCTGCCTCTCTGAACTCAACCCCAAACAAGCATTCATATCTGACAATCTTTCTCTCGTTTTCCTGATACATCTTCCCTTTCTTCCTTCAACTTAGTTTTCAGGCTGAATTGGAAGAGAAACATTAAAACCACTGGTTCTTGACAAATTAAAACAAAACTAATTAAAATAATAGCCACTGAATTTAAGTTGATGCTAATATAGATGTCCTAGCTAATGATTTCAGTTTAACTTATATGATAGTAAGTGGCATATTACCATCCAGAACACCTCAATAGGAATACATGTGACTGCTGCCATCATCTTTGAGGAGAAAGGCATCTTCATTACCATCACTAACTTTCTACAGAGTTTCTTGCAAGAGCTGCAGAAATATCACCCATAAGTGACATGAGAGACACTTGCAGGTGGAAATAAAGTTTATTCTGACATTGTACAGATAACTACTCAAAGAACATCATTTTAAGATAAACAAGCTCCCCTTTTTGTTGTCTTGGACAATTATATGGATTATGAGATCGCTCACATAACCAGCTGCTGGTTTCCTCAAGAAAATGTGATGTGTAGGTCTACTGTGCCAAAATCTCAGTATCTTCTTCTACACATACTTAAGGTTTAATGCTTTATAAATGTGCAAGATATTGTTCATGAAACAGCTTTAAGTAACTCTGACTCCTGGAACTTTGATGAGCCATGAGGTATCCCAAGTAGCACTTCCATGACACCCACTATTTAGTGAGAAGGCTTTATTTAGTTCTCCTCAGCAAGGGCTATTTTTGAAAGAACTGGGCAAATCTTATTTAGATCCATTGCAGTCTGGCTTCAGGCATGGTTGCAGGACTGAGACTGCTTTGGCTGCCTTGCTTGATGAACTATACCAGGAACTGGAGAAGGGAGTATGTCTTCATTGCTTCTGTTGGACCTTTAATTGGTTTTGATACCATTGACAATGGTATTCTTCTGGACTGTGAATTGGGCTCTGTGGGATAGGACCAGAAGGCATGATTTTACAGATATTTTCGTCATTCCTGGAGGACTGAATTTCTTGGGGTGATGATGACTCTTGCTTCACATCCTGCCCACTGCTCTAGGGAGTCCCTTAGAGTTCTCTTCTGTTCCCAATTCTATGTAACATCTACATGAAACTACTCGATAGAGAACATACTGAATAAAAATTAATGATTTTTAAAAATCAAATTGATTGAAATCATCATATAAATTACAATTTAAATTTTACTGGAAATTTATCAAGGTCTGAAATAAAATAACAATATAAAACCATGCTGGGTTTCATACATACAGGTATGAAATAACAAAGATGTGATGGGATAAAATTTCATTTTGATCGTATCAAGATATATGTCCCTTGCGTATGTCTTTATTCGGTGAGGAAGATTTCTGGTTCTTTATGATTTCATCATGCCAGGTTCCAATGCTTCATCAAGGTGTACCTTTCAAATCCAAATATTATTATGAAGGTTTGAGGACTTGGTTGAGATAGTAGAGCTGGTGACTGTCATGGTAAGGTACTATTCTGATGAAAAAAATAATGGGAAATGTTTCTACTGTAACTATCATTATGTCAATTACCCCAACTGACCCCAGTTGGTTATTTATGACAGCTAAGGGCAATGTCATAAACTGCAGTGGCAAATTGCCATTGGTTAATAAGTTGCCACTTGTATTCCTCAATGTGTGCCAAGTAATATGACTGCTACATGATGAGCAACACAAGCAGCAACTCATTAACTAGTAACAAGTAGCCACTGTGATTTATACCACTTAGCATAATAACCAACAGAATCTGGCCTGTTTGTTCCTGTTTATTAAAAAAATGAAGTGAGATCAGCAAGTTGATATTTCATGGGCTAGTGAGCATCCTTCAAAAGGGTTATTATTTTTTGCTGTTATCAACATCAGATAATTTTTTAAAATTCCTTTTCCATTGTCCTTTAGTCCTTTACTCACTAAAACCTTTGGATATATTCTTTTAGTACTAAAAATACTCCCATTTATGAAGAAAAAGAAATATTTTTTGTTCATGAAGAGTAGTAGTGTGTGAAAATGATGATAATTCATTCAAAATATGTAAGAAACATTTTTCCTCAGGTTTTGTTCTGTCTCACTGTTGGCGTTGACATTTTCAATAGCGGGCTGGCATGCCTTAAGCATGCAAAACAAATCCAAATTTGTTCACTTTTAATCAAAGTAGTAATCTTTGGCCAAATAATATTTCAGAATTTAGAATGTACAGCTGATGTGGGTCCTGCTGAAAAATTTAATCATTTTCAAATTTAAAAGAATCCTTTTCATTAAAAATAGATCTTATTTTTCAACAAACTTCTTAGGATAGAATTTTGTATGGTCATAGAGAATGATAAAAAAAACCACTGTAGTGTTTTAAGAGTCCCATAGCTATAGGTGGAAAAACATTCAAACTTCTGTAGGAAATACAAGTGCAACCCATGTGCATGATTCTTTGCCTTTCTGAATTCCTTACTGAACTACTCCATAAGTAGTGGAAGCCCCATAGAAAGCAGCCCGGATGTATGAGCAGAAACTATTTTGCACTTATTTGGTTATGAACATAAATCTTACCAAATAAGTAAACCAGTATTATCATATAATTGCAGTTCTAAACACAAGGGAACAAGCATCACTGAATACTGTGAATCTTATTTCCCAGTCGACATGCTTAGAACTGTGCTGTAAATGAATTAGGATCACAACCCACAGCAGAATGAGTATGTGTATTGGTTGCTCACATAGGACTGTATATGAGCACTCTGAAGGAGGACAGGTTACTCACCTGTAACTGTGTTTCTTCTGTACATTCACACACTTGGGTTAGTGCAGCGGCACAAACCACTGCTGGAATCTTCTACAGCCTGCAAGCCCAAAGCTTTCTCCTTCCTATGTGTCTGTTGCATATGCCCAACCGTTTCTCCTCAGTCCCAACCTGTCTGCCACCAAGCCATCAGAAAAAAAGCATGACAAAGCAGGGAGGTGGGTAGGTTTTGTGTGAATGCATAGAGTGACCACTCAAAGAAACACAGTTACAGGTGAGTAACTGGCCTTCTTCTTTGTGGTCCTCTACAATTCACACACTTGGGTGCTTAGCAAGCACACTTACCAAAAGGTGGGTGTAATGCTATCACTGATAAAATGGCTCTTCCAAAAGAAGCATCCCTCTGGGCATAAAGGTCACCCTGAAGGCTTAATAAACATTTTAGGCTGAGACCAGGTAGCAGCTTTACAAATGTCATGCAATAGCATGCTTTTAAAGAAGGCAAAGGATGTTGCCTTTGTAGAATGAATGTAAGGAATATCAGATCTCAGATCATAATTCACTTGCTCTCTTAACCACTGTAATAGCAAACAGAGAAACACAGTTTTTCAGGTAAGAAGTCTCAGGTCTGCAAAGGCCATAGGATCAAATGGTGGTCCCATTAATTTAGATAAAACGAGAGACAAAGACCATGGAATTGGTGGCATGAAAAGCATTAGCTAAACCTTTTAGAAAGTTTTTAACAGTAAGGTGGGCAAAAAGTTTGGAGGATGGATGATGAACCAGTTGCTTAGATATAATAGCTGCCAAATAAACTTTCACAGATGACACTGAAAGTCACAGTTCCTTCAAGTTTAACAGAAATAACATTATTGCATTCAAGGAGACAAGTACAATCTCCATTCCATTAGAACTTGCAAACTGAAGAAACCTTTACAATTTATGCTCATAGGCAACTTTAGTTGAAAGTTTCTTAGACTGTTATTAGTGATGAATATTCCATGCAGCCAACTTCAAATGTTGAAAGTCTAGGTGAACCACCATTCCCTTTTGGCAAGTTATAAGGTCTTCTTGAATTGGTAGTTGTATCATGTTCGTGGCTATGAGAAGAAGAGAGACAAAACTTGGTTGCTGAAACTACCATTGGGTTAGAAGAATCACATTGGACTTGTCCTAATGTATTTTTACAATTGTTTGATGTATTAGAGGAACAGGCAGAGACATGTATAGTAGTGTTCCCTTCTATGGTATCATAAACACATTTCCCAAAGAGTGATAACCTTTTCCTGCTCGGGAACAAAGCATCCTGCATTCGCAATTCTCTCATGTTGCAAACACATCGATCTGCGGAATATCGAAGCAATCTATTATAAGCTGGAAAACTGTGTGAGACAACTCCCACTTATGTGCTTGAGATTTCCTTCTGCTACGAAGATCTGGTTTCTGGTTGTTGTCTCCACTGACACGTATTGCCACTGGGTAGATGTTCTTTAAGATGCCCCACAGTTCCGCAGTTAAAAGTACAGTCATGGCCAAAAATATTGGCACCCTTGCAATTCTGTCAGAAAATGCAACCCTTCTCTCAGAAAATTGTTGCAGTTGCAAATGTTTTGGTACTCACATGTTCATTTCTTTGGTTTGCGTTGTTTGTTGTTTAGTCGTTAAGTCGTGTCCGACTCTTCGTGACCCCATTGACCAGAGCACGCCAGGCCCTCCTGTCTTCCACTGCCTCCCGGAGTTGGGTCAAATTCATGTTGGTAGCTTCAGTGACACTGTCCAACCATCTCGTCCTCTGTCATCCCCTTCTCCTCTTGCCTTCACATTTTCCCAACATCAGGGTTTGCGTTGGAACAACACAAAAAAACAGAGAAGAAAAAAATCTGATACAAACCCACACAGAACCCCAAAAATGCTAATTTTTTGTGTTGTTCCAACTCAAACCAAAGAAATGAACATGTGAGTACCAAAACATTTGCAACTGCAACAATTTTCTGAAAGGGTTGCATTTTCTGACAGAATTGCAAGGGTGCCAATATTTTTGGCCATGACTGTAGGAGAGATGATGAACGTGTTCCACCCAGGATGTTCAGGTAATGCATTGCTGATGTATTGTCTATTGTGATTCTTACAGCACTTCCAACTAACAGAGGTAGAAACACTTTCAATGCCTTGAACATTGCCACGAGATCTAGATAATTTATGTGTCTTTTCCTCTCAGTTGGGGACGAAAAAACATGGATAGAGCTGCCCACACAATGAGCTCCTCAACCTGTTGTACTGGCAGCTGTTATCAACAATTTGGTTGGTTGTAACTGGTTGAATAGTATTCTCACTGTTGGGTTTTGCTGCTTTGTCCACTATGTCGACTGGCTGGCTAAGTCTATAGAGATTGTGATGTTCTGATACCTGGGATTTCTCTCTCTGTTGAAGAATATGGGAAAGAAAGATTGAAGAGGTCTCATCCTGAGTTTTTCATATCGCACCACTGCTGTGGTGAAAGCCATAAGACCCAACAGTCTTTGTATGATGAATATGGAAGTTATATTTTTTTCTCTGAATTTTAAAGCATGAGTAATGATTCTCAATACCCTGTCTTGCAGAAGGTAGGCCCTTGCAGTAACTAAATCAAGGAGTGCTCATAAGTATTGGAGCTTCTGTGAAGGGATCAAAAGAGATTTCTCCCAACTGACTCCAAAGCCAAGTTTGCTCAACAAATGAAGAGTAAACTGGACATTTTTCTGAACAGATTCTTGAGTGTCTGCCACCAATAACCAATCATCAATGTAAGGAAATATGGTAATTCTCCAGATACAAAGATAAGCTGCTACCAGTGCCAGATACTTATTAAAAACTCTGGGGCAATACAAAGACCAAACAGAAGAATCTTGAATCCAAATACTTTGTTGCCTATTATGAAACAAAGAAAATGTCAGTAATCCTATTGTATGTGTGTATGTGCTGTCAAGTCAGAACTGATTTATAGAGACCCTAATAGGGCTTTCAAAGCAAGTGAGATATTTCAGAAGTAGTTTTACCAGTTCCACCCTCCCCAGTGAGTTTCCATGGCCAAGTGGGGATTTTAACCCTGTTCTCTAGAGTCCTAGTCTGTCACTCTATCCACTACACCAGGGGTCCCCAAACCCCGGTCCGTGGCCCAGTACTCGGCCGTGGCCTTGGCAGGACCGGGCCACGGAGACAGATCTCCCGCCCCCTGCACGCACTCCCCCAACACACACACCCCTGCACTCACTCACGGCCTGCCCACACACACGCATGTGTACCCTGCCCATCCGCACCCCGCCCACCCGCTAGCTCGCCCTGCTCACCCATGAGTGGGGGGGGCGCCCCCCAACCGGTTCACGATTTGGAAAAGGGACCACTGCACTACACCACACTGGTAATCTCCTATTTTATGGAGATGCAAAAATAAGTGTTTCTTAGATCGACTACTACAAACCAATAGCCTTTTTTCAACAGTGGCAGGACTATAGCCAGAGTAACCATCTGAAATTTCTTTGGATCGATGTACCTGTTGACTACTCTCAAATTCAAGACTGGGTGCAATCCTTCATCTTTTTTTGATATCATGAAATAGCAGGAATAATAACAATTTTTCATTTGTTTTGGATGCACCAGCTGTATTGCATCCTTGATCATTAATGTAGCGAGTTGTTCTTCTAGGAGTTGAGGTGGAATGGAGGTACACATGTGACCTGTCAGAGATATTGATGGGAACTCAATGGCATAACCATGGATCACTATGGAAAGGACCCAGGAATTTGAGGTAATTGTACACTATGTGTTGATATGTGGTGTTAGAAGTCCATTGGCTGTGCCAAAAGAAGCGGATGACAAACAATAGATTTATGTTGAGTCAATCTTGGTGTAAGGAGAGTTAAAGATGCTATTCACTCTTTCTATCTGGATTTCTAGAAGATATAGATGACTTGTACTTTGAATGTCTGGACTGAGTTTTGTATCTTTGAAGAGAAGTTTGAGATTAATCCTGTGGTTTGTCAACTGATGTTTTATTTCTATTGTAGGGAAGATATCTCTCTGTTTAAACTGAAAGACTGGTTGATTATTAATTCCCTTATGCTTAGCTGTTGTTCTCTTTTTAAATAAATCCTCCATAATGTAATCTGTCTTACAGTTGAAAAGATCCTCCCCATCAACGGGAAGGTCTTCAATCCTCACCTTTGAGTCTTCCGAAATTCTAGCTGACCTCACCCAAGCATGCCTGCAGAGTATTACCACTGCTGACATGCTCTTTGCAGAGCAGTTAGCAACATGCCTGGCTGAATGGATATAATATACTGCCAAAAAGTAGGCCTCTTGTTGGAAGGAAGCCTCAAGGGATCTTTTATCCTCAGGCAGACAGGCCATGAGAAGCTGAAATTTCTCCCAGGTAAATTGATGGTATGCAGCCATAACTGCTTGACAGTTAGACATTCTCATGCCTAGTGTTGCCATCAAATAGATCTTTCTACCTTAGAGATCTAACTTGTAACCTTCTCTATTCACTGGAGTAGTGGAACAACAACCCCATGACTTTGTGCAGTGTCTACAATTATGGAGTTTGGGAAAGAATGCTTGGAAAAAAGGTTACTCCTCCTTCTTGAATTCTGTAGAGATTTTTTGCTACATCTTGACATTGGAGGTATGGATTAAGGTTTCTGCCAGGACTGAGTAATAAGATCTGTCAGGGCAGGTAGCATTGAAATTTGTAGTGGTAAACCTGTACTTGATATTACCCTTCTGAAAACTCGGTCAAAGATTTTTGTGTGCGTGGTGGTTGTTTAACTGGCAGTTCAAGTGATTTAACCATTTGCATCATTAAGTCAGAATGTCCTGGATCTCAATCTTGATTTTGACTTCTATCAATGCTGGCACCAAGGAGATTTTGATATTGATCTTGAGTGGGATCTCTGCTGTCATACAGGTGATGGTTGAACTGTACAGAAATACTTAATATCAGGTGATTAAGAATGTGATTTTGACAGAGAAATTATCTGAGATTTTAATGAGGATGGCTTGTCTATTTGCCCCTGTGATGTGGAGGAGCCTGAGCTTGATCTCAGTGAGGAACCTGACACTGTAACCTCCTTACTACTGGACAAATGATTTGTTATAATCATTGTTGTATATACATAAACCATCACAACTCACCACACAACACTGGCTACATAGTTTTAAAAGGTGGCTTCTTGCTGAGAGGCTTGAAAAAATGGTTTCACTACTGCTCTGTTCCACAGAGTGGTATGTAGTGGGCAAATTTGTTAACTAGCCTGTGTCTTTTCCCGTATCATTGACCTTCTGTAACAACAGAACAGTCCTGAACAATGCTGAGAATGTGAGAGAAAGCCTGAAAACATTCAATTGGCTTTTACAGCATTCTTCAACGTCCCTGCAGAAGTGAAACACCAACTTTACATGTCAAAAGACTAATATTGTGGTATGAAATTTGAAAATAGTTTCTTGTTTAAGGTAATAAAAACATTGTTTCATTACGACAATCTTGTAGTTTCTTGCCTTCCCACCAGAATTTCTTCTCCCCCCCCCCCATTTCTTCACACACACTACAGTTTGGGAACCAATGCTAAAGACAATAGCAATTCCCTTTCTTCCTGCCATGCCTATGGTTTTAAACAACCAGGTCTTAGACTATCTATGCATTGATTTGCACAAGTTAGTCTACGTGCAAATCATTCTGTATCCATACCAGAAGGACCCAGAAATCAGTCCACAGGCCAAATTATTCAAATAGTTTTGCTCAACATCCAGTGTATCCAATGTCAGAGACCAAGAAAAGAAAGATCACCAACTATAGTAAGAATGGCCCAGGACATCCTATATATACTTCATGAACTTTTTTATCACTAGAGTTATAGGCAAAGCAGACATGGTAAAAAAGACGTTGACATATCAAGATCTGATATCACAGTTGCTTGAGTTTGATGCATTGGATGCTGAAGGGACAGAATGTCAGCATGCATGATGAAAATAATGAATGCCTAATAGAGAATCTGAGATATTGCAGTTGTAACCCCTATGAAATATTGATTCAGCCCAAAGGAGTGGGACTAAGGAAGAGTTGGCCTGTGAGTAGAGATTTGAATCAAAAAGAGTGTGAGTGCTGAAGAGACTGGAGCCGCTGTTGCCATTTAGACTGTTAAGGCCCTTGCCAATTTGGTCTATAATTCCTATGTTTGTGTTGGAGGGGTGGATCCACGTAGTGAATTCATGTATATGCAACTGAATTGATATTTTATTTTAGGGTTTTGAAGACTCTGCACGTAGAGCGATTCTTCTATGTTAAGGATACCCAACCCAGTTGAGGAATATAACTTGGGATATTTTCTGCATTTGAATTCAAAAGGACACTTGAACTTTGCAATTCTACAAGCAGTTTCTGTATTGGTGCTTTTGCTGAGTACTTGGACTGTAGAATTTTGTTGTCGTCATTTTGTTTTGTGCTGTCTGTTATATAACTGTGAATGAGATGTGACTAATTTTGTGAAATTGTGTTTGCAAGGTTCATCAATAGATATATAAACAGTCCCATAGAACTTATCTGGTTATCTCCAACATGTCTGAAGCGAAATGCTAACCACTATCATCTCCTTCATTGCTTTTTCCACACAGAGAACAATGTGTCTACAGAGGAGATGTTCTCATTCATGTGCTAGCTCTCCAAACAAGCATGAACTTTGAAAAATGGGGTTCTTACTCATATGGAGATGCTACATGTGAGTGAGAGTCTCTGCTCAGCAGATATACATTGCTCTCCACATGTAAAGAAAAGTATGGTGAAGGGGAGATGCTAGGCAATATGTAATAATTGTAATGATGGAACTAATGATAAGCAGTGTTACAGCAGAACAAGTTAACACTGCTGGCCCATGGTATTTGAAAATATACACAGAGTGTATGGTGCTTTTCCAGTTAAAATTAATGTTTGGCGGGCACAAAGATTAGTGCCTATGTGACATGCTGTCCTGACAAGTAAGAGTAACAGAGTTAACTTGTGTAAAGGCAGGAAGGATGGAAAGTCAAAAGCACCAGTAAAATAAGGGGAATTGATCTTAGACACAGAGGAAGTCACTGCTACTGTCAAGCATTATAAAATAATCAGAAAGCTTTGCAAGACCCTTAAACAGACCAAATATTTCGGGGAATGGGAGCAAAAGCAAGGGTATGATAAAAAGAAGCCCTAGTGTGGGCTATGGTGAAATTTTAGAAAGGCAAGTACAACTTTCATGCATGAGTTATTGGATTTTACACATGTCATGATATCAAGGTATAAGAGTGAGCCTACATTTTAAAAAATTGGGCCCAAAATAATTGTGCTGAGGCCATGTGTAGTTTTCAAATACTTAATTTGGTCTGTAATTCTTGTGAGAACAGGGATACTTCCAGACAAGGTTTTCATTGTGCAATAGCTGTTTTTATTCTACAGAGTTTTATGGGAGAGTGCAGAGGAAATTGTTGCCTGTTCGTAATCACACTGTCACTTAGTTCATCTTTACCATTAAAAATGTGTTAAAGAGCAAAGAGCATAATAGCTGCATAATGTCTTTTGATTAGTACCTGAAGGAGGCATGTATCTGGAAAACTGGTCATTTTTGCCAAGCTATTCCAAAATTGTTTCTGAATATGTGTGTGTGTGTATTAGCAAATTATGATATTAATACCACTGGTTGGTGACTAAGAAGCGATATGGCTCCACATGCAGGAAGAAAAAATATTGGCCAAAACCTTATTGCAAAATACTGTGTCATATTTTTCTATAATTCTCTGCCCTACTATTGTGTGCCAAAGCGCATAACTGAGCTGGATATGTTTGAGTACACACAGCAGACAGGTGGAACTACTCTGCACACAACTTACACCATTTGGGGTGTATGCTTGAATTCTGGCCAGTGGATACTGAACCTCTGTTCACTAGTGCATTTTATTTTGAAACATACTTTAACATTACAAAAATATAGATATTTAAAAGTGAAACTCAAGATTTCTGGAGCTCTTGGCTAGACTCACAGACGCGTTTCATGAGTTTGTTTTACTTATTACCTTTGAACAATACATTCCTACACCATATATCCCAAATTGTTTTTTGAAAGCATAATTGTTTTAAAACAACAACAACAACGACAACAATAATAATCCTCCCCACCCCAACACTGAACAGATTACACATGGCACCAGGAGGAGAGCAGGTTCCCTTCTAGGGTTCAAAGTGGTTGGGCAGCAAGGGTAGAAAAAAGTAAGGCTCCTTTCAGGACACCCTGGTCCTGAAAATGCTTGGAAGCTCATGCAGCTGTTATTTACATCTTTTGTCTGTGATGCCTGTTTACACTTAATTAACACAGCGTGTAACCTTACCCTTGAAGTATAGAGATTTTTCTGGGATGCTATAATAGAAAATACCATGACCTAGATCACAAGTCTCCCTCTTGAAAATGAAAGGGACTCTTCTGTCCACAAAAGGTTTGTGATCTGGCACAGCATTTCTACTGCCAGAACATTGGAGGAGTTGCTAGCACATAATATAGTGATAGGCACCAACTTGGATGGCTTTAAAGGGGAATTATGCACAGTTATAGAGAATAAGGCTGCTAATCTGGATAGTTATACATTACTCCCAGTATCAGAGACAGTATGGCTCTGCATACAGGGAAGAGGATGTTACTACACCCATGTGTGTTGTAGGCTTCCCACTTGTATCGTGCTGACTATTCTGGGAAAAGAATGGAATGCTGACTAAGGTAAAAGACAGACAAAAAGGCCAT
This sequence comes from Intellagama lesueurii, assembly GCA_037013535.1. NCBI lineage: Eukaryota > Metazoa > Chordata > Lepidosauria > Squamata > Agamidae > Intellagama > Intellagama lesueurii. The sequence goes on from JBAJHW010000001.1 coordinate 49,890,668, forward strand.
TAAGTATAGAATGCTTAATACTTCATGGGGATACGAAGGGAAATCTTATTTGTTTGCATTTTTCAACCTCTTTAATTAATGGTAATTTTCAAGGCACTAAAGCCCCCCTTTCCACCATTCCTAAGTCCTCAAAGGTTTCCCCAAGTTAAAAGGAGTCCCAAGGGATCCTGGGAACTTGAGGGGTAGAATAGGAAACTTTTAATGGGTAATAAAAGCCCAGAGCTGACCATGTCATCAGTTTGTGATGGCATACATTTACACAATAGGATTTTGGCCATAATAGGATTTGTGTAGAGCGTAGTGTGAGCACTGCTATCCCCTAAGACAGGCAGGTAAGATCTACTTGAATATCTCCACTATTCGAGAAAAACAAATGATGGAGCAAGGTTGTGGCTCTAAACTTATGGACCAATATCCTACTGTACTTTCATTGGGTGGAATACTACCAGCAGAGAAATGTGAGTGCATTCCGCTTGTATAAGCATTGCCATTGGCAAGAAGAAGTGGACTTTCTTTCTTCCCACGTCTTGCACAGTGGAATGTTTGTTGCAAGTGGTACAACCCCATGTTACTGCACTAGCAGGTCTTTCTGCTTAGCAGAAATTTGGTAAGATACTGGCCATGGAATTTAGGAGCTCTTTTGACCTAGATTCTAGTCTTTCTGAAAGCAACAGCTTTCTTTGGGAAAATGTGCAGTTTTAAAAATGATTCTGAATTTATTTTGCTTTCTGATTTTCTAATATATTAAAAAGCTTTTAATTTTTTTTAACCTATCATATCTTGCATTATAGTGCTATTGTACCATGTGGGGTTTTTTGATGCATAGCGTCATGTTCTGTAAGTTACAAGGAAACTTCAGAAATACTGTTGCTTAGTACAGTAAGTTGCACTTGAGTAGGCCCATTGAATGAGTCAAGATTTGGTGTTTTTAGACTACTCTGTAAGTTCCATTGATTCAAATGGACCTACTCTAGTTGAGGTTTACTTTAGCATAACAAATTGCAACTAGAGTGGCCCATTTGAATAATTGGAATTTATGGAGAGGGTGACTCACCAAATTCCCACTGACTCAATGAGCCTACTCTAATATTCTTACTCTGCTAAGCTACAGGATTTCATCCATCATAAAGTAGATGACACAAACGAGTGCTTTTATTTGCTTTTAACTAACATGTTAGCCATGATAGGGGTTTTCTTAAAAGCCTTCACTGAAATCTTGAGCATATAACCTGGTATCTTGGGGAATAAACTCTAATTAGTTTTATGTGAGAGCAGATTAACAGATGCAAAAAATAACTTCGTTCAGTTTAGTCAGTTAAGTGCATCTAAAATGATTTTTTACACAAACTGAAAAGATACTGAAGCCACAGGAGACACTTGAAACTCAAGCAGATTACGAGCATTTGACCACTGTTATGTTTGCACCCCATTTCTTGGTGTGTATATACTCACTCATGGTGAACTTTGAAAACTATGCCAATTATTCAAAATATGTGTAGAATGTGACATTCGAATTTAAAATTTTTTTTGAATTTACAATTTTTAATTTCAATCAGCAACAGCAATAGATAGAAACAACGTTTGGCTCTCAAAGATTATGTCAGCTCTAATATCTCTTCCTACAATTTTGCTGCATGCTTTCTATCAGTGTTCACTGGGAACATCAGATCAGGAGGTTCCCAGTGACCTTTGCCAACATTTATTCTAGGAAGCCATGAGATGGAGCCAAACTATAGTGTTCTGACTGCAAAAATCACTGGAGATGAAGGTATTCACAATGTGTAGCACAATCCTATGCATATTTAGCTTGATGTAAATCTTAATGATTATTGGTGTTTAATTCCAAGTAAATGCACACTAGATTCACTACAATATTAACATAAACACAGATCATAAGTTGTTTAATTATGTTTGCAATCCTGATAGCTATGTAAATTTGTAGCTGATTGTCACTTCTTATTTTCATTTTTTAAAATACATCAGTATGAATGTTTACTCATAAGTAAGCATCAACTGTTTATTCACTGTAAGACATGTTAGTTTAAAATAGCTGGGTGACTAGCTGGTATCAGTCTATCCATTTTACATTACAAAGTATAATGGATAATGGCATAATCCACTATCCAGGATTATAAATGTACCATGAGTCCCAACCATGAATAAATAACTAGCTACAGAAATAAATATATCTCCTAATATTAACAGTAATAAAGAATCACTGGTACACAAAGACATTGATAGACACCAATTTTCATTACAGGCTTTCAAGATATTTTAACCTATGCAGAAAATAATCATTATTTATTTCCTGTGGAATTCTGAATGGTAATAAACACTATTCTATGAATGTAATCACATCTGATCCCACATAACAAAACATCTCAGCAGGTCATGATTTCCAAAGTAATATCTGTTCCATTGCTATAATGCCACAAGATTATTCATATACAGTGATTTATCATGCTCTACAAGAGATATTTCAAAGATACTTGAAAGGAAAGGAGGAGGCAAACAGACTTCCTTTGCTATTTGTATCTTTAAGATAAAAATGCAAAGTCAATAGACATAAGTTGTAGTGCATTGCCCCATCCTGCACTTGATTTATTGCAGATGGGAATCAACTAGAAACTAAATTACTTTGAAAGTTTTACTGCCAATGTTAAAATTCCAGGTCTGTATGCCTACATTTTATAGAGTCACTAAGTACAGCTTTTGCAAATCTGCACAGAGGACAATCACTCTGTGCCTAAGAAAGAGTCCTTTCACATTATTCTTAAAATGACAATTTAACCATTTTTGCTGTTCTTAGAGATTGTGAAACATTCAGATACATTATTTTCAACTATGCCCCTCTCCAACCAGTTAATATTATGTTCTTGATTGTTTTTTATGGATAAAAAGCTGCAAAAGGATATTCATTTGCAAGGATGCTAGTTTCCCTTTTGATCTTTATGACATCATTTGATAAAATCTATAAACTCTTTCAGTGAAAAGTATCTTTAGTAATAATTTTCACCAAATGAAGAATGATATTTGGAAGTAACCTGCTGGAAAACATCTGAAGAGATCAAGGTATACTTGCATGTCCTGTAGTAGGGGTATCTCTGATTAGCTTGTCATCTACCCTGAAGAAGATGTAGCTCCATTCTCCTATGCTATATAGCAGGCCAGCTGTTAGCTGTCTGTCAAGCACCTAAAGTGGACAAGTAGTCCAGGAGCAAAAATGTCACTCCTTTGATCTGGTAAGGAGCAGCTGCTGATTTATAGAGTAGGACTTTGTTCTTCCGTTCTATTTTACTTTCTTTCCTAAGGCAGAACCACAAAATCTAGTAGGAAAAAAAATGTGCCGTCCTCCGCAACATCAACAAGCTCTGACAACTGCAACAGGGTTTTTCTTGGCCCTAACAAAGCTCTCAGGCATCTCCTTTGACACTCGCCTCCCCCTGCTTCTTCTTTTTGCAATGCGGTAGTTATTGTTTAATTCAGCTTCTGTAAATGGAATGGACTGTGGCCAGCAAGCCTGGGGCATAAACACACCTGTATGAAAGAAGCCTTATTGTAGCAACCATCTACAACCAACCTGCACATGCACTGTTGGTCCCTGAGTTCAGAAGCTGTGTTCAATTTTCCTGACAGAAAATTTTGCCCTAAGTAAACTACTTTTCGTGTATCCACTGTCCTGTCTTGACCATACTTGTACATTTTCTTTATACCTATTAAAAATCTTCAAATCTGAAGGTAGAAAGATTTGGATATGGTAATATATATATTACCTATCTGTCAAACCAATGGACTTTAGGAAATTTGTTATGAACACCTCAATGTTTTTAATAATTTATAATCATTGCAAAAATATTAAAACACTATCCTAATACTGCGTTGATCCTCAAGGTGTTCATGCTGCTTTTGACCTTGCCTGGCCCTTTATGGTCAGATGTTTTAAGAAACAGATCACCTTTAATGAGGTGCTGAGTGATCCTCTCTCCCACAAAAGCTATCGAGTTCTATTTTAAGAATTTCCTTTCTAGGCACTGTGCTGTGAATATCTTTATTGGCCGCTCTTGATTTTAAAACACTATAAAATAGTTCTGGTTATAGAAGCATGCATTACAGAACAGATGGACACAAACCTCTTTACATGTTTAGTGCAGTGAAAACCTTTAAAAAAGGACTATGAATTGATATATATGGGTATAAGTTAATTACATTCCCTTAAAATTATGTACTAGAAAATCATGAAGAGAAAAGCTCTGGAAGAGTTAACAGATGAACTGAAAGGTAGACACAATGATTTCTTAATGCATAACAAACTCTTATATAGATATGTGCACATTATCCTTTGGAAGCTTGTACATCTTATTTGTTTCTAAAGAAGTCAGGAAAGTAATACAATTAGAGCGCTGGGGTAAAACCCAAGGATAATTTAGTAGGAATCCGTGACTAGGATTTAGTCTGTAAATGAGATAATTGTGCTTAACAGAATGTCACAGAGGATGATATAATGTTCAGAGCTTTTATGCATGGAAGCCCTCCCCCAATTTGCTTAATTGGACAGCATTGGGTTTATTTGTTTATTTATATATTTCTAACCTGACCTGTAGCAACAAATCCTAGGACAAGATACAATAAATATTAAATTAAAAAAAACTAATACAATTTAAATACTTCAAAATAATGAAAACATTAACACTTTAGAGCTGTTTAACAATTAGAACAATTTGAAACAAAACTGAAGGACTGAAGACCAAGCCATAGTAACAAATGCTTAGGTGAAAAGGAAACCCAGAACATGACGTTCCTAGGTATATGAAACTTTTACTGAAAGGCATGGGAAGGGCCTTGTAATAACTGAACTATATAGCTTTAAATATTGTATTTTAATTATGTACATTGCCTTGGGTCCTTTTTAAGGAAAAAGGTGAGGTATGTACAAACAAACAAACCTGAGCTCCTAAATGTCTGAGATGCTTCAGGACCTTGGTTATTTTCGCTGTGCCCTATGGGCAATCCAGAAACTCTAGACACAACCAAGCATTCACTTTCCACAACCCCTCTTTTAATGCTCTCTGCATCTTCTCAATGCCAGCATGTCTTTTGCTTGCCACTGACCATTACTTTGAGTCTTACAGAGCTCCCATCACAATGGGCAAGAGACTGGGCTATGAATTAATAAATCCACAGTTCAAATTGCACCTCTGAAATGGACTAATAGGCAGCTTTAGAAAATTAGTGTGTCATAGTTACAAACATTTGAAATAGAGAGGCAGCATTAAAGGCATATTGTAAGAAGTATCTAAAGTATGTTACTTCTTAAAACACTACAAAGCATGGTTCCCAACCTTGGGTAATGCAGGTGGACTGCAATTCCCAGAAACCCTGGCCAACACAGCTAGTGTTGATGGCTTCTGGGAATTGCTGTCCAAGAACACATGGGTTACCCAAGGTTAGGAACCACTGCTATAAACTGTAGGTTGTTCATGAGGATGAGATGCCCCTCAGCTTGGACCACAAGTAGTGATTGTCTCTGAACGTGGGCCACAACTACAATAAGTACAAACACTAAATAAATGCTAAATGATAAAAACTAGATAAGGAGAAAAAGATGAAGTAGCTGATGCTGTAGTTTTTTGTTGTTGTTCTTGTTGTTGTTGTTTTTGCAGCAGTAGATGGAAAAAAGAGACAGCACCATGATCAACTATTGAGCCAAATCATTGTGAAAGTCATACACTGATTAAAAAATTTGGAAGCAAACAGTCTGAAGGATCAGAACCACAATATGGAGTAATGTAAATTTAAAACAAACACAACTGTTTTAGCAGTAACAGTGAAAACGTAGCTTACAAGATGGGTAGGTATTTTGACGACAATTGTAAAAATTTGTGAAATAATTTTTGTATTCTCAAGAAGGCTATAGACATTCTTAATTGAACACAACCCTCTGTGCTGCATGTCAAACTGTCAGAAATTTAGGGAAGGTTCTCATATGCTGTGGTTATAATGAGGGTTAAAGGTCAATAGTATAAACTTCATAAGTCAACAGTTTTACTGTGCTAGTGCAAGCCCTCTTTGTGAGTCAATTTCCTGGCCACAGCTATGGCTAATACAACCAAATTTTAGCATAAATGATCTACAAAGAGATACCTTAATACAGAAACAGTTTTCAGTTTACTCAGTGAAAATCCATCTGTCTTTCTGTCTGTCTGTCTATTAATTTAATTTCTCCCTGCCTTCCTCCCTGTAGAGAGACTCAAGATGGCTTACAAATGAGTTAAAAGCACAAGTATTAAAACAGTAACAAAAACAATAAATCATACTGTTTAAAACTATATAAAATTATTAAATATATTACTTGTTGTTATTGTTGTTGCTCTGTGCCATCAAGTCATTGGTATGTGCCATCAACCCTAATGGGGGTTTCAAGGTAAGTGAGATATTTAAGGAGCAGTTTTACCAGTTCTACATTCCCAATGAGTTTCCATGGCTCAGCAGGAATTTGAACCCAGGCCTCTGTCACTATCCACTACACCACAATGAGTATCTATATTAATTAATAGAAGATATTAAGTAAGTTTACTTTTAAACAACTTAAAAAACATATAAAAAATAAAAAGACAACAAATTTCCTAAAAGATTCAGGAAGTACTTTGTCTTTTTGATTCAAGAAACTATGAATGAGAGGAGAAAAATGTCAAATTGGCAAAAGCAAATTTAGAACCTTTTGATCTATTTTAGACTAGATATTCACAGAAAGGCTTTTCTACATCTTTGTCAATTATCTACTAAGTCCTCTAGTGCTCCTGTTCTTAGATAGGTACTCTCTCAGTTTCATGGATTAATAGCCAAATTGAGCATCAGCTATTGGGCAGTAATAATTAAATCTGAGAATGGCAACCAACACTAAACAGCTACAGTAATTTAATCGACCAACAAAGATGATCCAACCTGAAGTTCACAATCTTCCCTCTGGTTTATGAATGACAGTTCGGAGGTATATCTGGTCATCTACAGGCAATATTGCTAGTTGTTTTGGTAAATTGTGTGAAAATGTGATTTGACATGCATGCATTTCTGCCTGTCTATCTATCTATCCATCTCCCCTACCTATCTATCTAGATAATACATGTCGATATGTACATAATGGCAAAAAATAGCAATGGCTGGGATGTCACATTGTTATCTGATTATGGTTTCCATAAATTGAGTAATGGGGAGATGATTTCCCTTTCCCCATGTAAACTCAAAACCTCTTTTGGACAAAAGGAAAACTCTTTCAACCATGTTTTCAGGTGATGATCAGGGATACAATGAGAGAGGAGAAGAAGGAAACTATGCTCATCGACACTGATTATCATGGCGATGAGTTTAAGCCAAATATAAAGAGCTGTTGTAATTGTATCTCTTTTTTCTATATAAGCATGTAGAGAAGTTTCTTCTTCTCTCTTTCCCTGTTTAGTTATACATGCATTCATTTTCAATAGATTACGTATCCCTTTTTGATATGCAAGCATATGGAAGCATTTCCCATTCACATAAGTACATTTTTCAATGTGAAATACTGTAAATGACATAGGATACTTCTCCCTAACACATACAGTTACACAAGACCAAAAATAAAAAAAACAAAAACAAAAAAAAGTGGGTGGAGGGGACACAAGCTTACAAAGCATGTATTATTTATTTATAATATTTATATACTACCTAATCACCAAGGTATTGGGGACAATTTAGATTAAAATTTTAAAACCCTAACATAAGAGTAGATATGAACCAGAAATCTGTTAAGACAGGATGAAATTAAAATAAAATGAACAACAACAAAAATAACATTAGTGAAACTAATTTCTTAAGACTAAAATATGCAGCATTGCAAAACTGGGGGGGGGGGGGGGGGGAGGAAGACGTTTTTCACCTGCCTGCTCCAAAAAGTGCAATGTAAATGTTAAGGAAGCCTTGCTGGAGCTGGTGTTTCAGAATTGGGATGACTATAAAGATTCTAATGTCCAACTCAAGGGGTGCATTTTTGTTGTTATGTGCCTTTGAATTGGAAAAGACTTACAGTGACCCTAATAGTGTTCAAGGTAAGTGAGGCATTTAAGAGTGGTTTTACCAGTTCCATACCCCCAGTGGGTTTCTATAGCTGAGCAGGGATTTGAACCCAGGCTTCCATCACTCTGTCCACTACACCACACTGGGTATCTAGTGTGCATTTGTATTTTCATGTAATGTTCATAACTAGGGAGGAGGGGAAGGCAGTGCCTAGTGCTCCATCTGCAAATGGAGAAAGAATGCAGAAACAGTTATGATGATAACGATGATGATGAGTGAGTGAATGAGAGAGAGAGAGAGAGAGGATTGTCCAGTACACTTAGCAAATGGGACAAAAACTCAATTTGTCATACCATTTAAATATAGGGAAATATAAAATTGCTCATTGCGCAACACCAACATTCATGTGTTTTTAAGACACAAGGAGAAAATGTAGTGAAAATGTGTTTGGAGATGCCCAAGAGACTAATTTCTTACTAAAATATTTGTCAATTCTATTTCACAAGTTTTAAGTCCATCAGTGTCGAGTGACAATATGTAAAACATTAACTTATTTTCATGAGTGTACCACTTACTGGGAGAGCTTGTTAACCAAAACAATCTACATAATGTTTGCAACAGAATTTGCATGCAACAACTTCTCATAGCAGTCCTGACTCCAAATCTCTCAGGTGCTGTGCATCCTTTAGGTAAGGTTGAGAAGTGCAATTACATTTCTAGCTATATCTGTATCTGCACCTATCTATCTATAATATCGTTTTTAATAAGAGCTACATTGTTATTACTGTTCACAGACATATCTACAGATGATACCAAACAGGCTATACAGAACCCTTTATAGTGAAACTTATTTATGATCCCACTCCCCAATTTGCACATCCTCTTCTATTTTGAACATGCTAATGGACCAAACATTATGTTTTAAATCATTGGCATTTTAAAATATTTAAGAAGTATGACCAGTATGTCCTTTACACAGATATACTTTTCATACACATATATTTTTCCTATTATGTTGTAATGTGTTCTCTTCCCTGCTTCCTTCACAGCACAACTTAATACTGTGATTAATTCAACCTCAGATATCCTTATTTATTATGCACAATTTACAGAATATTGTCTTGTATCTGAGGTCTTTTTTCTTATTAAACAATACATGTATGGAGTGTTTGTTTGTTTGTTTGTTTGTTTTACTCATTATTTGCATGGCCTTGTTATTTCCCTTCCAGGGAACTGCAAAGATATAGCATTTTATGTCACAACAGTTTATCTGCCCTTCATCAGAACTAGGGTCACCTTCAGTGCAACGAGCCTGGGCTGTATAACTTGCTCCATATCCAAGCTCAACAGTGCTGATCCACACTTGGAAACATGTTTCCATGCACCAAATGCCCTTTAAGACAACATACTTTCTACGCAAAAAAGAAATCGAAGTCTGTATCCAGTATTTGGGGTCTCTTTATCTATTTAATAACTCTGCTGAATAAGTTACATGATACCTGAAATCACATGTTGGTGATGAAGATATTGAGCTCAGACATGACTTCTGCCTCTCTGGTCCTTGAACTGTAAGTACTGTCAAAATTGGTAGGGAGATCTTCATACATAGAATACTGAATCACATTAGAATCACTGAATGAGGAATGGGTCCTTAAATGAATATTCTTATGTCTGGCTTGCCAGCTCAGTGAGATGGAACAACCAGTTGCAGAACCAGGGGTTGGGAGTCCAATCCTCCACTATGCCTTGTAAGAGAAGAACCAGTCTGTGTGGTCTTGGGCACATTACATGGTCTCCAGAAGACGTGCCCCCTGAAAACCCAGGAAAGAGGTGACATAAACCAGAACTTACTTGATGGCTTGTAATTATTTTATTTTATGAATATTAGGCAAAAGTTATAAGTGCTAGGTAATTCACCCAAATGTCAGATATTCAAATGTAACTGATGGCTAAGATGTGCAATTGTTTGCCAGAGGCTTGTTATATTTTGAAATGCAATCTGCAATGAATATGTGCTTCACAATAACAACATATTTAACAGATGCATCTCAGCTCTGTGTTTGAGCTGTTCTTTGCTCCTGGTTCAGAGCATGCAAGAACAAAACCAGTGTTTACTTTTAACAGTTTTAAACATAACTTGGCCCCAAAATTCTCTAGAAAAGGTCAGCACAGGTGAAGGGCTTGGTTTCTATAAGCAATCCTGTCATTCAGACTAACAGCAGTGATTCACTCACAGGAGGGAGAAAATGGCTCTATTGTTGGACTTATTGACTCCAGGGAGGGCAGCTACTCTATTATTACCACAGAGTGCTCACAACCTGAGCTCTGTGTTGGTCCACTTAAAATTACTATTTGCTGTGAAGGATTGGCAAAGCAATTCTTAAAATGATGGGGTGAAAGTAGAAGAAGCTCCATCAGGAGCTTTTCTTTTCCTTTAAGCGGGAGTGAGCAGTGCATCATGATTTCTGAGCCTGACCCACTTATTACCTTTTGTTCAGTTGTCTTTATTAACATATTAACTGACAAAATTGCCTTTAGAAATAAATGCACTTCATTAGGTAATTATGTCACAATAGCCTCTTATTAGGAAGAAAGCAATATTCAGTCCAAACACTTAAAATACATACATCCTGATGGACACAGTATACACAGTATAGTATCTAAGTTTATACGTATATGAGGCTGTAAGAGTAACAGCATTTGTGCCAATTACATACCAAGAGAGCTTTCTGTTGTTGTTGTTCCTGTGGAAGTTGTTGTTTTAGAATTAAACAAAATGCATTAGCGAGATGCTAAAATTATTTTCTTGTCACTACTTCCTAGATTTGGTGACTTCCTAATGTTGCATAATGGTTCATAAGCAGTGCGAAATATTTAAACATAATGCCTTTCTATTGAACCAAAGTACTGAAAGTAGTATTCCCCTAAAAGAAGCTTCTTCTAAATTATTTATATTTGTAACACTTCAACATAATGGCAGTTTAAAACTTAACCAAAGAAAGAAAACTGCATAATAAAATGTAGAAGGAATGAGAATATGTAAGAGACATTTCCATATACTTGTATATAGAAAGATGAGGCAAAAAACTAGTCAGAATTTGTTTCCTAATAAAATTCTCATGAGGCTTACTATCAGCGTCAAACTTATATGGGGTTGTGTCCCCTTGCTTAAAGATTAAACAACAACGTATTATCTGTCTCTATTTTATCTGTCATATCTAAAAATAAAGGAATGCAAACTTTATTTTTCTTCCCCAAGTTTGCTCATTGTTTTTGAAATACCTTCCTCATAAAACCTTTAGCTGTCAAGAGGTTGCAAATGAAAAGTCAATACTAGTGCTATGTCATGTCATATTACATCCCTTAGGCTACAGAGCAGGGCTTGCTTAGTGTTTGGGGTTGCTTTTTGTTTTTGCAGCATTCGCATTGTGCATTCTGCCTGCACACCTGCCTTTGTTATACTCCATAAAAGGACTTTTCATTACAAATAAGTTCAAGAGGGATCATAACATGGAACTTTCTATTGTTTTATTCTTATTTAGGTTTATTTTGGACAAACTATTCATAGTTACTTCATAAAGCCAAGTACTATAAAGTTTCATCTTTATATTTCTAGGTGAACATTAAAGTGTTGAATTACAGTTCTCTTCACAGAAAACGGAAAGGGTATATATTTATTCATGCCATTCGTTGCATATTAGAGTTTTTGTTAGAGCTGTCACCAGTATATATTAATTGGTTAATAGCAGGAGTTTTAGTGATGATGAAATATACACAAATTTACATATGAATACTACTTCTAAAGAAAAAAAATACTTGTTCTAAGATAATTCACGTATATGCTCCACGAGACACTGTCTTAGAAGGGCATTTCCTTATGTACGAAGAAAAGAAGGAAATGCTTATTTTAACATAGCACTTGCCATTTAATGTTTTTATAAGTTACTTTAAAAATGCTTTTGAATGTACTGGGAGCACTTTTATCCATTAATTAAGAAGAAAGAGTGAAAGAGTGAGAGAGTGAGAGAGTGAGAGAGAGAGATTGCTGCCTAGTAGCAGAGTGCATGCTTTGCATGCAGACAACCCCAAGATTAACCACTGCAGTCTTAGCCTGAAACCCTGGAGAACCATTTTTGGTCAGAGCAGGCAATTCTAGGCCTGATACAGAAATAATCTGATTTGGTATAAGGCAGTTTTCTATGTTGCTAATCTAACCTACCCTGTTTCCCCGAAAATAAGACCTAACCTGAAAATAAGCCCTAGTATGATTTTTCAGGATGCTTGTAATGTAAGTCCTACCCCCAAAATAAGCCCCAGTTAAGTGAAACCCCGCCTTCCACCATTGTGCAGCAACCAGAAGAAGATAACATGACTGTATTTGAATAAATGTAGATTGTTGTACATGAAAAAAAATAAAACATCCCCTGAAAATAAGCCCTAATGCGTTTTTTGGAGCAAAAATTAATATAAGACCCTGTCTTATTTTCGGGGAAACACAGTATTAATTTACTAGATGTTTCCAGCATAGTTTTTTTTTAAGAAGCATGAACTGCTTTCTATTGAACAACTGTAACTCTCCTGTGTTTGAACAGAGCATAAAATAGCTACAAGCCAGCTAATTTGGGATTTAAGGGCTTTTGTTTCCCCAGCAGCCACTCTAATACCGTAAAATGGCCTTCCCTAACTGAGCACCCTCTTATTTAGGAGTCAGCAAAGTATGGTACTGGGGTTAAATGTAGCCCCCAAGTCTGTTTCTGCCCTGCCTGGCCCCATTAGACTCCCCTGCCCCATAGCTGCTAAAAAGAAGGGCTTTACTCCAGAAAAAAAGAGTGGGATTCCCACTCTAGAAAACTAGGAACATTAATCTCATTAAAAGGTCACAGTGTCTTCCTGCAGTGCTTAAAACCACCAAATGTCTATTTGCAAAACCAAAATTGGATTTCTGGCGATTTCCACTCTTGTTTTATTTCCCTTCTATTTTTCACTATCTTGCTGGTTTGTGTGGTCCCTAGAGAAACTCATGGCAGAAAATCAGCCTCCAGACACATCAAAGTTACCTAGTTCTAATCTAGATATTTTGGACTGCCTCATCTGGAGTATTGTGTCCACTTCTGGTCACTGCACTTTGAAGGATGCAGACAAACTGGAAGAAGTTCAGAAGAGGGCAACACGGATGATCAGGAGACCGGAAACCAACTTCTATGATCAAAGACTGGGCTTATTTAGCCTTGAGAAAAGACTGAAGAAAGATATGATAGCACTCTTCAAATACTTGACAGTTTGTTATATGGAACAGGGGCAGGATCCATTCTCAATCATTCCAGAGTGCAGGACATGTAACAATGGACTCACGTTAGATTTTGGCTGAATATCAGGAAAATTCCAAACTCTTCGGCCAGTACAACAATGAAACCAATTACCTTGTGAGGCAGTTAACTTTCTGACACTGGAGGCATTAAAGAGAAAGCTAGACAGCCATCTGTTGGAGATACTGTAATTTGGATTCCTGCATTAAGAAGGGGTTGGACTCAATGGCCTTATAGGCCCCTTTCCAACTCCATTATTCTATGTTTCTATAATGGGATGGAGTCAAGGATGTCTGATGAATATTATGGAAGGCTACTTTGAAATTTATAGAAATGTCAACATCACTTTGTTATTCAGTACCTTGTTCTAATGTTCAAGGGGGAAAAAAAGAAATAAAATGTTAACCAGGTGCATGCCAGTCCACAGACATGCATTAAGTAAATAGCTAGGTTGTGGCCAGTGTGTTTAAAATTTAGAAATAACTATTTATTAATTATTGCCAATAAGAATGAGATGGTATCTACAGCCCAAGAATATCTTGCATCATTGAAATTTCAGCTCATAAATGGTACATAGACCTAACTTCCCACACATGACAACTATAATAAACCCTTAACCCCTACCTTCCCAACATCCCACAACCACAGTTTATAATTCCATGTCTGTTATATCATCTAACAAACCAGCCATTAAAAACAAACCACAAATCTATACCAATAAATTAGCAGGAAACGAGTGAAGAAAATGCATGTTTTTTTAGAATGGCAGCAAGGGAAAGAAAAAGTCAACGATCGTCTGGTTACAAAAGAACCTATATAAGCTAATAATATATTCTGCACATTAGTTGTGCATATTTCAATATATCAGTACAAAAAATAAAGCAGACAATAAAAGAATTGCTGCATCATGTCCATGGCCCTGTAATTTTAAAGAAGAGAAGCAGAGTATAAGGATATTTGCATATACTGGGCAAATGATTACCGATTTCAGTGATCACTTATTTCTGAGCCCCAATCCTACCTATGTCATCTGACCATTTTTTGCACTGCAACTTGCTACCAAACAGGGCTAGCCCTATCATTTACTTCCGGGTGTGACTATTCAGGGAAGGAGATGCAAATTCACTTGCCTTCACTCATTGTAAGTCACATTGGGAATTTGGATCTGTTCAACTTAAGGGGCCACACCAAAGAGAGAAGAGGAAAAGACTTGTTAGCTCCTTGCTTGCAGTTCTATCTATAGCCCTGCAAGTGGCACCATTACAAAGAACTGCACTAACAAGGTGTAAAAAGGCTTTTCCTTCCTCAATTTCCCCATTTCTTTTTTTTAAAGACCTCTTGCAGACAATCTCTTGCTCTCTCCATTCTTAAGGTGTTAAAAAAAACAAGAATCTTTCCTACAAAGGAGAAGCTGTTAAAAAGAAAAAGAAGAAAAGTTTTGCCAACAGAGCGGGGCTTTGCTCGCTGTGGGTGCTGCTGCTGCTGTTTGTGTGCACACACACAGCTTGTTCTCTCTCATGAGGCAAGAGGCAAGGTGCTTTAGCAAAGCAGTACTTCGTGTGTGCCTATGTGCATGTGTACAGCTTGCCTGTCCTTTCTGCCTCAATTCAAGTGATCACACACCAGAACTGATGCAAAAGAATTCTTTTTTTAAAAAAAAAAGAAGCCCCAGAGGCAGAGCAAAAAAGCTATGGATATGGGGGAGGGGGACTCTGGGCTGATTCACATTCCCCTTTGCATCATGTGATCTATAGGAAAAGAAATGCATATCTGCCTTCTCTAAACCTGTAGTATTTCCTGAACATTTTCCCAGTGTAGTCAAATCCACAGTGGGGAAATGGCAGAGTAAAGGGGCAGCAAATTTGCTACTTCCCTTGGCATGGCCCCTGCAGCTCCAGACAGCTCCTTCCACTTGCATAGGTCTCCATAGTGGTGTATATCTGAAGTTCCTCAGAGACAGCCATTCAGGGAGCCAGCTTGTGGTATAGTATATAGATTGCTGCTGCAATCCTGGATCACACTTTTCCTCCTTGTTCTTGGGTAGGATACCTTATCTGCAACCACCAGGGGATACAGGTGCCTTCCCTGCCTCATTCTTTCCACAGGACAGTTTCAGCCATGACATTCCTCTCTTTCTGTGGCTAGATAAGAGAAGAGGTACATGAGTGTTTGAGCTGTGACCATGCCTTCCACCTTCTCTAATTGTGTGTGTGTGTGTTTGTGTAATAGACAAAGCAAGACATACATCCCTTCAGTTCCACAGAGGTACACAATTGCCATGGGTAAGGAAGGTGACACTTTGCTTCCTACCTCAAACAACTGAAAGCTTTGGTCACCCCTGCTGCCAAAGATGAGAGAATCTGAGTATTTTTTTTTAATGCTTACATAACCTTCTCTGTAATACAAAAGATCCCATGTTATTTATTCTATAGTTCTCCAATGCCAGCATACTCAGCATATCAAACACACTGTCTTAACTGCTTCAGAGAGTATGTAGCTACCTAAAGGTGCAATCCTAATATGTTAAAGTGTAATTTGGTGTGACACTACTTCTCATTACAACCTATTGAATAGGACCTGCTTCTGAGTAACTATGCTTAGGATTATGCTGCATTTCATTTTGAATTTAAGTTTAAAACAATATACATACATTTTTAAAAAAGTGCAGTTTGCAGAAACTATCTGCATGCCAGTGTCTCTCTACAATGTATGGCACAAGAATTTAAAATAGTTAAAATGTTCAGCCAATGGGTTTCCTGTGATTGTGAACATATGGATTCTTAAGTCTTCTAACAGAAAGCAGAATATGATGCTGTAATAAGTACATCTGGCAAACATGGCAACCATAGATTTTTATATTAAAGGAAAGAGAAGAAAGGCAGTGGTGAAAGAGGAAGTCTATAGGGAAAAGACTAGGAATTGATGAAAAAAGGAAGACTTTCCTTCATCAAAGAAAAAATGGCTTCACTATAGCCATTTATCCTATGATTGCCAATATGGACAAGAGGAAGGATGAAAGATAAAGGGTAGAAATAATTCCCAATGCTCCTGTTAGGCATTAAAAAAGAAAAACCTTCATCTAGCACTCTATGAAAATATAGCTCCCAAATAGTCATCACAAAGAATTATATGCAATCTAGAAATAATAAACACTCAAGTGTTGTGAAGGCGGCTGGAAAATACTGCAAGGTACTGTTGCATTTAACTTGTAGATGTTACTTTCTTCCACCTTTACTCCGCCCCCTTCTCCCGATTTCCATTATATTTTATTTAAGAAATGGAGAAGAGTAGGTTTAGATATGCTAGGCACTGAGGGCACTGTTCTTACATTGAAGAAAAAGGACAATTACTTCTACAAAGCAACTGGTCAGAAGAACATTGTGACTGGGAAGCAAACACCTGACCTTCTTTGTTCACTAGTGAATTATGTGAAATTTCTGGTCTGGCTATCTCCCTTTAAGTCAATGGATGAAATCCTTTGCATATTTTTCTTGGAGTGAGCATACTTTTGAGCAAACATGCACGGGACTATTTAATAGACCTTTTGTAGATTTCTGAAAGTTATTTTATCATTAAGCAAATAATTTGTTGAAACATAATGGAGAAATATTGAACAATAAGAAAACAGATATAATGTGATTAGATGAGCATTGGGCAGCAGGCAAACAAAACCAACAACTGTGATTTCAAAGAAAAAAGCTGGCAAATATTGATTGTGGAAACCTTACTGAAAGTCATTCCCTATGGGAGTATGCTCTAAATTTAAACACTGTTTTAAACTACAATCAGGTCCAAAGGGAACACCATGTTCACCCACATGGTGCAGCAGGAAATTCCCATAAGATCTAGGCTCAAGAGAGCTCTTTAATGCACACAAGCAGCATGATGGTTTATTAGAGCCAATAGGAGGTATGTTAGCCCCCTGATACCAACATCCACTCTTTCTTTGTTGCAGTCTTGGTGCTGGTTGTTGATTGTGCAGCAAATATAATCTAGATAAGGTAGGAGAGTGAAAAACAGGGTAAAAAATAAATTATGAGATCCTTCTGAATGTGAGATCTTCATTCCTGGCAGTCTCAGTAGTGCCTGTAGTATTTATCTTATTTATCACATATTTATCACGAAGCCAAGGAACACAAGACAATATAAAGAGTGTTGTCCCTAGATATCACCAAAGAACACTGCAAAGTATGTAGTGACTTGTCCATGTGTGGAAAAGAAATTAACTGAATTTACATTTCTATATGAAAATATAAATTCTGTACTTCCTAAGATTGGTAAAAGGACAAAGTATATCTTGCTTCAGAAATCCAGATATTTCTGAGCTCTGTGGTGCACACTGGTGAAGGACAACATACACATAAAACCAGACATACATCTCAGAGGTGCAAACAAGTAAAAATATAAAATATACACAAACGTGCTTTAATCAATAATGAAACTGAATCAAATTTGTAAGAGTTCATACCAAAAATTGAATGAATTTCTATTCAAGAAAAAAAATCTTGCAATCCAATGCATAACGAGGATAGGATTTTAATGCTGATGGGATTCTGAGAAACATAACGAAACATAAACAGATTTTCACATCTCTACTTGCCCATGACAATGCTGTCAGCTACACAGGAATTCTAACTCTGAAATCAACAGCTCCTGTTCTATCCAGCCATTCTCAGTAGGGGCCATATAGCCCTCTGGGGGCCCTGGCACATTTGAATGGGGCCACAGACTGGAAACAATTCTTCACATACCACCTTATAAGGTTCGTTATGCGACTTATACAATCCTGATCTGGCCTATATTTCTTTCATATTGTGTTTATGGCCACAACAACAAAAAAAGGTTGAGAATGGCTGTTCTATACTACGTCCTGTAAAACTTGTGTGTGCACGTGCAGCCTGCAGATTGCATATGGCCCTTCCATCCTCAAACCCCCAACATTTTAAAAATATTGTTTGAATTGGCTCAAAGTTTCCTTGTGCTCTGTAGGGGGCTTGAAGCAGTTTTTACCATGTTCTGAGAGCCCATAGGACCATAGCCCAAATTTTAAACTTTTTTTTTTTTTTTTTTTTTTGCCACTAGGCAGCATGAAGGAGTGTGTCAGTGGGGGAAAAAACCTACTAACCTTGTTTTTAGGGGCGGGGGATTACCAGGGTGCCCACCCTTGCTCTAAGGGTCTTGCATCCTTAAGGCATACAGCCATAATGGGTATGTGCTTGATTTCAGCTGCTGTGTAGACATGGAACACTTTCATCCTTCCATGTGCTCGCATTGCTGAAGCACATTGCTGATCACACACAACCAGCATAGATTAATGGAAGATCAATGAACTATTTATCCAAGGAGAAAAAGCCCTGTATAAATAGTTGGAACTATTTATCCAACTCTATTAAAAGAGTTGGAACTCTTAATATTTTTCTGCACACGCTTAGGAAATCCAGTCATATCAAGGTTATCAAGAAAAAAATATTTCCCACAAAAATAATAAACTGGAAAAAATGTTGAGATACTGCTGTCTGAGAAAGGTGTATACTCATGGCATAGAGAGGCAGAAAAAGTATTTACTGTGATCAGAACAACACTCTAAAAATACCAAACATTGCATGGGTATTATGGGAAGGGAATGTGTTGTTTGATATCAGCAAATGCATGAGGTCTCTGTGCTTATCTCAAAACCACTTCACACCTTCCAGTCTTTTGACTGAAGCTCTGGCTACAAAGAAAATGCTAGGGAAACATCAGAGAAGTTACTATTGAATGGAAATTTATCTATATTTTGTAGTCAGTGGCATGCAGAAGTGCTGTCATTATAGAAACAGTAGTACACTGCCCTATACTAATGGCACCATTTTATTAAAAGAGGTAATACTATTCACTGCACTACCCTGAACAAACCCAATGTCATGTCATTTTGGAAGCTAAGCTTGATCAGGCCCAAGAGACCAGCAAGTAATTCTCAAAGCAGGAGAAAAAACTCTAATTTAAAGCAAACTCATGGAAATTCAGACAATAGATCAAGCTTCCCCTTCTTACTCCTAAAATGGGCACATTGATGTATCCTTGTACTATCCCAAGCAGACATGAGAGGTGGGTGAGCTCTACTATTTGCTTCACTAAAGAGAGACTTACTAAAGAGAGGGGGAAACCCCTCTTCATACCAAGGACTAAGTTCATTGACAATACTCTTTCCCTCAGTACAGATACAACGACTGATACAGTGAATTGGTAAAGAAAGCGGGGGTGAGGGACAACAAAATATTGTGGCACCTTATAGACTACTAGATTTATATCTATCAGACCTTTCATGTTCCTAACCTCAGTACATATAACAATGTGGTACAGAAAGGGGACTTTCCTCCACAAAAGCCCACATGGAAACCAATCTATCAGTCTTTCAGGTGCCACAATGTTTTGTCTTCCCCCTCCCCGTCACCCTCCCTCCACATGCTGAATGCTAACACAACTACCTCTTTGGAAACTAGTAAAACTATAACAGAAATAGCCACACGTTCCTTTATGCAACCCAAAAGTAGAAGAGGTGATACCTTTATTTAGATAACTAAAAATGAAATATTAAACCCAATCTTTCATGAATAAATTTCACTTCCTCTGGCTCACAGTAGAGAAATTATGAATGGAAGTCCCAAGATGGTCATTGCAGAGATGATCCACCAGAGACATTACTTACAGTGAGTTGAAAGCTGGCTTCAACCAGTTAGGAGGAGGGTGTTTTTAAATGCCTCACCCCTGGTGCCATTTAGTTGGAATTTTCCACTCAGCCTCCAGGACAGGAGGTAGCCCCTGAAAGCACCCCTCACCCCCCCATGCATATTGCCTGTTTGGAAATCACATTTCCTTATTGGTGGGTAGGGGAAGGCCATACAGAGAGTAAAAGTATGTTACTGTGGAAAGAACTGCACTGCAAATCTGCTGTTTTATTGATAAGTTCAGAACTTTTATTTCATTGCAGCTCTTCCACTTTACTAGTGATATGCCATGCAGTGGATGGTATAGCTAGTGGGATTGTGTTATAATGATTACTTAAGAGTAAGGAAGGCATATCACAAGCCCATGCTTTGAGTGAGGATACGTAATTGCTGACCTATGCCCTGAATGTCCTTTCTTTGTGAGGTATAGCATCAACCACAATTTTTTGATTTAAAACAAGCCCCTCAGGTCTTTTAAGAATTTCCATCCTTTTTGAAACAGAAGAATACATATACCTTAGTGTTGGGAAAAGAAAGTGCATCTTTACTCAACAATTTAGACTAAAATAAGAATTTCAAAATCCCAATAAACCAAAGATTCAGCAGCAACATGAGAAGTTGCACTCATTGTGCAAAGTTGACTAAGAACACGGTTATACTATGAAAATGAATCAGTAGAGGGTTTGGGGTTTTTGAAATTGGTTTAAAGTCACATGGTAGTTACGTGAGTTTTGGGGCGATGTATGGTCAAGATTTTAGAATCACTGCATTTGAGTCTTTGTCCTGCGTCCACCCGGTCTTGCACTGACTGCTTCTCACAGCCATTAGCCGCTGATCCTGTGTTGTTGTTTTTTTATATTTTTTATTTTTTCAATCTGGTATAGTGCTAGTTCAGTATGACAATAAAAAAAAAATTAAAACAGACGTTTTCCTGTAGCTGGACACATTCACACACACAGGGGTTGAAGAAGAAGAGGGAGTGATAGAACTGAAACTGACCAGAGACATTGACTAGGGAAGCATCTAAGCAAAGAAGGGAGAAACACAGGCATGCAGGCACACACACATGGGCGAGGGTGAGGGGGGAGGAGAGGGAGCCATGGAGCCAGCAGCAAGGGCTGGAGAGATGGAAGGCATACTAGTGAGTGGCATAGACACAATGTACACTGACAGAGGCATTCATATATGCCAAAATGATTCAAAATAAATTGATTCCACAAGCATTTTAAAATAAACGAACTCTTGCGGCCAAGTAAAATACCTCATAAAAATTCTGTTAAGTTGGAATTTTAAAATCAATTTCAAATATACTAAATCCGATTCAAAAACAGGATTTTTTTCTATATGTAACCGAGCTCTAACTTTTTCTGACCAGTTTAAGCTTAATTCCTCAGGAAACGTCATCCACTCACAAAGGAAGAATTTCCCATTTGTTCTGCCTATTACTCATAACGGGGCAGTGTTTGACTAGTACATAAACACATCTGAGTATATTTTATTAGCCGTAATAAAAAGGTCACAATTTTTCCTTTTTCCCAAAACAACAATTACAAATTTCCAAAAGAATAATCTCCACTATCCATTCCTATGACATGCTGGGAAGAAACTGCCAATAGAGTTGACAATATTATACAGGTAGCTAAATGGACCACTCAGTTGAAGCCCCAGCTTCCTGTATTTCTATTGACCTTGGACAATGAATATAGTATAGTATGAAACACAAATCAGAATGTCACTTATCCTAGGCCACCTACTATTGAGGCATAAGGTTTGTACAGAAGTAAACCAAGGTCCAGAGGACTTTTGCAGTCTCTATTATGGGACTCTCAGTCCTTAACCTCAGTGCATATAATGACGTGGTACAGAGTTTCTGGCTTAATTCTTTGGGGAAAACAATCAGCTGTCAATTGTCCAGAAATTAAACATTAAAGTTTTATCCTAGATCTGCCTTCAGAAACTGCATAAAGTTTACCATATATATAAGGCTTCTTCATTTTCAAATGTTGGTAGCAGCGGCAGGGAAGTAGATATTTCACAACCATCTAGAGCACCTAAGCAAATTTTATTTGCATAATTACAACATTAAAATGTTATTTGAAGCTCTGATCCAAAGGCAACTACAGTCAATTATCATGAACTACAGTGACATCAACTGCATTTAAATCAGTTCCAGAGGGACTATTCCTTGGTTTGGCACATATGACATACCAAGAACCAGGCACTGCAGACAAAAAACATGCCTGATATAGATTCAAATTACACCATTCTTTTAAAATGCCAGCTCTTAGTTATTCATTTTAGGTATTGTACTCAATATGACTTTACGGGAAAGTCAGAATGTGAAGCAACATAGCACTTTATATTTTCAAGGGGAAAAAAAGGAAATGGAAACTTTATGTCTTTTATGTTATTTTTATGCTTTTACACTTAACATATTTTTATGATATTTTTATGCATTTTTATCTTGCGCTATATACTATATAAGAGAAATGTACATTAGCATATGCTTCCAAGAAACAGTTTTTACTATGATCAAATGTCTTGCTTTCAGTGTTTAATTAGATGATGTTTTAACAACATTTGGTAAATGCAAAGGAGTAGGTATTATTTTTGTATGTGGATGCCATTAAACATTATAGGCTTGGCGCTTTCACCACAGAAAGACTACTACAAAAACAAAAGTACTACATATTGTTTTACACACAAGACAGGGACAAGAAGACTGGTTCAGATTTTGGCAGACTTCGGATCTGCCTTGAGGCTAGTTACTGGAGGCCAGATTTATGCAGCCTCCAGGGGCTTACTTACGCAACAGCCTGCTGTCCAAGGAGCATTCCCAAACCCATTAAGAAGTCTATACTGGTAAAGCAATTTGCATGTTGGCTGTCCCAAGTTATTTTCATACAGATTCTCACTGGCACAGGCATTATGAGGATGAGATACTTCTGAAAGTCTTAAAACTGTACTTAAACCATATTGAAAGCGCTCCCGGCCACTTCTCTCTGCTTGAAATTCTTTTCACCACAAGAGTTCAAACACGTGTTTCCTGCACAATATAATTACTGCCATAGCTTTCACACTACATTTCAGAGTTCATCCTGGAAAGACAATGTTATGACTATCCCGTACTCTATAATGAATTATCAGAAATGTACTACGACCATTTACTTCAAACCTCCTCCCATCTCAAAAATTTCTTCTCCCTCTACTAATTTCTTCCTCCTATTTCTTTTTGCTTATTTCATTTCTCATTTCTGTCTCTTCTGAACATGGTAAACACATTTGTTAAAAATTACATTATTCTGGCACTAAGACCCATGCCAACCTTCACAGGTTCTGAAAATCTGCACATTTTTTACTTGAAACAAACATTTTAGGCTACACTTCTTGCAGCATATCTTCTGAAATATAATAGTGAGTAGATATCTGTAGTTCTGAGGTGGTGAATTTGTGGCCCTTCTGATGTTATTGGGCTCATCTGCCCATCAAAACATGCCTAACAGTCAAGGATAATAGCAGTGGTAGTATAGCTACAGCCAGAGGGCCAGAGGTTCTCTGCCCCATTACAGTTACTTTCTTAAAAAGCTATAGTTTTCCAATGTTGGAAGTCTAAGGGTGGTGTATGAAAAGTGCTGGAGAGATCATACTGGATCTACAGATTTTAAAGAAGCCATGTTTGTCTGGGAAAATAACTAGAATAAATAAATAAAAATAGAAAGGCTTCTGGAGCAACCAAAGGAAGACACAGGAGGAAACATCTGGCACCACAGTTCAGCACCTCCTGTTCAATGGTAAGGAAGGCCCCTTTGCTCAGTTTTATA
Source organism: Intellagama lesueurii (assembly GCA_037013535.1). Lineage (NCBI taxonomy): Eukaryota > Metazoa > Chordata > Lepidosauria > Squamata > Agamidae > Intellagama > Intellagama lesueurii. The sequence goes on from JBAJHW010000001.1 coordinate 49,914,548, forward strand.
CATGAACACAGATATATTAAGAGGAATGTGCTTGCCACCACCACGTCTATCTTGGTCTGGTTGTAATAACCTGGGTGTTTTCCCTGGAGAGTCTATGCCTAGTGCTCTTAAAGCTTTTGTCACTGCTTTTAGGCTCAAAGGTCTTAAAACTGTACTGAATAACTGCCAGAAAAATGGAGAGAACAATGTTTGCCTTTTTCATTGATCATATAGCCTGTTGAAATTCCAGTTTGTTTTGTTCAGGGTTTGCTTCTTACTTTGCGCACAGCAACTGATATAGGTTTCGAAACATCTGTGGGAAAACACAGCAAGAGCACAAGACGTTTCTGTTTCCCTATCTGTTGTAGAGATTTTGAAAGTTGAAATGCTCGTACTATTACAGAAGAATGTCAGTATTTTGAAACTTCAGAAAGTACTGACATGTAAATTAGTTCTCAACTATGAAACTAGAAACTTAATCAAAGATTCTTGGTAACTAAATTTAAACTAGTTCCTTGTATCTGGATAATTAAAACCTACTAAAAATGGACACAGTCCAGCCAAGCAAAGAACTTCTGTATCCCACTGACTTCAAAAGCAAACAAGAATATTTGCTCAACCACTTCCCACTGCAATCAATGGTAGTAAAAGTGTATAATTCTGACAATATTAAATCATTATCCAAAATTAAACAATCATCATCTTCTACTGATGTAGTGCCACGTAGTGAAATGAATACAGGCCCTAATGAACAGAAAATTTCATGTCCAGGTCTCAATAGAGATCATGCTACCTGTAAAGAATTCACATAATGTAGATGAACCAGAATTCCAGCCAAGAATGAATAAGGTTGTGCTGATGGGAGAAGAAAAATTGTGCCACTGGGTTGAAAAAGCCATCAGTTTTGACATCTGAGCTGCCAGTCATATCTATCTGGAGTCACCTCACCAACTGCTCCAGGGCCTTACAGAGCTCTACTAGTCAAAGATTCTCAAGAATTTCCCCAGAGAACACCAAACAACGAGGAACAAGGCTCCATATGTAAGTACCACTCTTTTCTCTGACTAAAGGCTGTGCAAACTCCCAGTTGTGCAAAAAAGATGTGTATCTACCATTCTCACACAATGAGGCATTCCAGACCTCCATGTGGAAGCAGATCTTGCAAATATGTAGGGGCTAGGTGGCACAAGGGGCCAGCTGAAATGCTGGTTGGGCGCTAAGCCATAGCTGATGGGCACCCAAGCATAGCCTCCTCCATATAAGCCAGTCCCAGACCTGCTGCTACACTGATGAATGTCTCCTCCTGACTTCCCTTCCTGGCCAAATCTCACATAAAGTGTGCTGCTTTAAGTTGGCAGGCTTACTTACCAGAGAGGCTTTCTATCCCACTGTAATTGCACTGAACTTTAGACAAGAGGTTTGTTTTGTTTTAAGTCTGATATTTATGAACAGGCCGAAAAACTTGATCTACTGCTGTAGCTTGGTAGAGGCTATATTAATAGTAAAATTAAACAATGAGTTGTGTACCAATGATTTACAAGTTTGCTCTTTTTGGGAATTAATTAATAATTGGGTCTTTGGGTGATACAGAGTACAGAATATACAGAGAATGTAAAGCAAAGCAAAGTGTGCTGCTTATGTACCACCCCATAGTGCTTAAAGCTCTCTTTGGACAGTTTACAATTTTATTATGCATTAAATAAAGGTTACACATTCCTCCCGACCCCAAGATGGGTACTCAATTTACCAACCTCGGACAGTTGAATAAATTTCAAGCTGGCTACCTGAGCCCAGCATTGAGCTCAGGTTGTGAACAGAGTCATGACTGTGGTACTGCAGTTTAACCACTGTACTATGAGGCTCCTGAGAATGAACCAATCTATGTATATGAAGAATATACTGGCTGAAATTCTATTGCACTTGCTCTAAAGTTATGCCTGTGTGAGTACACAGGGAGTTATGCCCAGGCAGTCTGTGTGTCTTGACCTGCTATTTGTTCAACTGATTGTACAACTAGTTTCATGGATGCATCTGTGGAACTGCTTCCTGTATGTGACTTTTGCCTTGGTGCAAATTTTGCAATAGTTTGTCCAACTTCAAGTTACCAAGAGGATTTTGGCTATCACTGCACCATACCTCCTCCTCACTATTAAACAACTGAACAAGATGTTTATATAAAGTATTATTTTATTTATTTATTTAATTTATTTGGCTTTTATACTGCCCATCTAGATGAATCTACTCTGGGCGGTTTACAGTCCAAAAAAGCAATAAAATTAAAAACATCAATAAAAAAACCCTAAAACAAGCAAACATAATCTAAGATGGAAAAACCAGGGGAAGAAATTAAGTAATGTCAGGAGGGAATGGATACAGTAGTCTAATCTCGAGACTACGAGCTCATGGACAAGTGGGTGTGAAATCCATTTGCATTTCAAAAATTTAAAGTTAAGTAAGGTGATTAATGGCTCCTTCTCAAACTGGGAGGAGGTAACAAGTGGGGTAGGTACCCCAGGGCTCAGTCCTGGGCTCTTCAACATTTTTATTAATGACCTGGATCAGGGGACAAAGGGAGTCCTAATCAAATCTGCGGGTGACACAAAATTGGGTGGAATAGCTAATACCCTGGAAGACAGAAACAAAATTCAAAATGATCTAGATAGGCTTGAGCTCTGACCTGAAAACAACAGAATGAAATTCAACCGGAATAAGTGCAACACCCAGGAAAAAGAAACCAAACATACAGTTACAAGATAGGAGATACCTGGATCAGCAATATTACAAGTGAAAAGGATCTTGGAATCATCGTAGATCACAAGATTAATATGAGCCAATAGTGTGAAGTGGCTGCAAAAAAGGCAAACTAACAGAAGCATAGTCTCCAAATCCCACTGGTTAGGCCTCATCTTGAATACTGTGTCCAGTTCTGGACACCACACTTCAAGAGGGATGCTGACAAATTAGAACAAGTTCTTGTTCCAATTTGGGGGATTAGGACTTGTTCCAATTAGGGGGCTGGAAACCAAGCCCTATAAGGGAAGACTGAAATAATTTAGCCTTGAGAAAAGAAGACCGAGAGAATATAAGATAGCACTTTTCAGATACTTGAAAGGCTGTCATACAGAGGAGGGCAGGATCTCTTCTTGATTATCCCAGAGTGCAGGACACAACAATGTGCTCAAGTTACAAGAAGCCAGATTTCAGTTGAATATCACGAAAAACTTAACTGTTAGAGCAGTACAACAATGGAACCAATTATTCTGAGAGGTGATGAGTTCTCCAACACTGGAGGCATTCAAGAGAAATTTAGACAACCACCTGACAGATATTCTTTGATTTGTATTCCTGCACTGAGCAAGGGGTTGGACTCAATGGTCTTATAGGCCCCTTCTAACTTCATTATTCCATGATTCTGTGATTCTATGAAGGTATTGCAAGAATACTGCTTTCCTGGAGCAATGACTAGAAGAAGATATACAGCAATGGAAGTAAACTATGGGACCCGAAGAACTTTTAACAGAATCTTATGATTACATAATTCTGAAGAAACTAAAGGGAAGCACAATTCATTCCACTGAAATTTGTAAACACGATACAACGTCTTTCTTTTTTGGAACTTCAGAGATTAGCACTGCTCCTCATATAGCTGAAACAGTACCATCCATGCACAAGAGTGAGATGTCAGATGGTCTGGGAGACACTCAAGGTTTGGAGAAATATTGAAAACCTTAGGAAAAAAAAAATAAGAAATGACACCCCTCCCCGTAGCTGAATGAAGACCGACTATTGGGGAAATTGGGAAACAAAGTGGGAGAGAGAATGGAATGCAGTGTCATAGAATTGATTCACTGGAAAAATGGAGATAAGCATTGCAGCATTTTATTGAAGAAGTCACTTGTGAACAAAATGGCACTATTCATATAGAAGGGAGGTAACAGCAGGAAGATTTAGTTCTAGAAACACCATGGAAGGACAATATTCATCTAAATAAATGAATTAATAATAAAATTCCTTAAGTTAAAACCTCTTAAGAATGGGAACTGGAAAAGGATTCCAATGAAAATTCAACTGTCATGATAAAGAATAACAGCAATATAAAATTGTTTTTAAAATATTTATCCTATATCCTATATTTGACCAAACTCTGGGAGGCAGTGGAAGACAGGAGGGCCTGGCGTGCTCTGGTCCATGGGGTCACGAAGAGTCAGACACGACTTAATGACTAAACAACAACATCCTATATCAGTGGAGGCAAACCTTTTTGGGCTCGCGTGCCCAAAATGAGGGGGGGGGGGAAGAAACCAGTGGCTGTCGTGCCGCCCGGAAGTCCGGAACTGGAAGTGGCGGTTTCAGGGGGAATCATAGGGACGGACCCAGAGGACCAGGAACAGGAAGTTTAAGGGGGAATCATAGCGACGGACCCAGAGGACCAGGAAGTGGCAGCAGAAGGGGGAATCATAGCGACGAACCTAGAGGACCAGGAAGTGGCAGTGGAAGGGGGAATCCCAGCTGCAGCCGGCTCATAAGGTTTGCCTCCACAAGGGAGGGTAGGCGGGCCACTATTTCGCGTGCCACCTGGGGCACACGTGCCATAGGTTCGCCATCACTGTCCTATATCAATTAATAAGATGCTTTTGGCTAGAGAAATGCTGCAAATCCATCATGTCTCAGAGATGCTTGCTAATATTAACAATAGTGAATCCCTTCAAAGTACTGGAAACCGGCATCAAATGGTTTCCAGAAGGTGTGAATCACATTACAAGCACTAGTTTAGATTTAGAATAGTCTTTCCACAAAGTGAAGACTGGTGATCAAACAGAAGCTTCTACTCTTGGAGGTTTGGAAAGCTATTTTTACTGATTTTCTTCACATGCAGCATCCATAATGTTGCATGCTGTTCTGAATAGGATCCTAACACACTGGAGCAGGTCTTCAGTGGACACAAGGAGCTTCAAGGTGAAATTAATTGTAACTTCTTCTTGCACCTCTGTAAGCAAGATATTCTGGGATTAGAATTCTGCTGAAAAGATCACCGAATTTTGCAGCAAGAACTATTTTATGCAATTGTGATGATCCAGAATCTGGTTATACTGTGATACAGAAGAATACAGTAGCAATGTTACTTCAGTGTTTGTGTTAACTTCTAAAATGCCTGTGATTCAATGATGGATTCAGAATATTTTTTGACTGGGTTCTCTTTTCATCAGACTATTTTTAATACTTGAACCAGTACTGAAGCTGCTTGTGGCAGTAGAAATGGGAGGTGAGAAATCTGTAGTTCTTGTGGCCCTCCCCACTTTAAAAGACCTGATCAGCACCACAGAAGGATGTAAGAGAAGAAAATCCTGCTGTTTCTGTGGCAGTAGCATTGCACTTTTGCCTTAGACTGCTTTCTGTTATGCATTTGTTTAAAACAAAATCAGGTATACAATTAGACTTCTACCTTTTGTACTAATTCAGGATACACTTGCATGAAGTGCATGTAAACTGCTTCTTTAATCATTATTTACACTGTATTTTACATTAGTGCAGTTCTATAAAATACTATTCAAGAGACAAATTCCTTGGTTAAGGTCCTTAAAGACATAGTGACAAATAAAGTGCCAGTTTATTTTCAACCCACTTCGGAGGCAGCAGAATATCTCCTGCTTCTCATTGCCCATGAAGTCCCTTACAACAGGGGTCCCCAACCCCCGGTCCACGGCCCGCTGCCGGTCTATGGCCTGGGCCAGACTGGGCCGTGGAGACAGATCTCCCACCCCCCTGCACACACTCCCCCTGCACAGCCCCTTCGTGCCTGTGCGTGAGTGCACGCGCGCCTGCGCAAGCATCCCCGCCCTTCGTGCATGTGCGCAAGTGCGCCCCCCTGCATGAGCGCCCCCACCCCTTCGCGCATGCATGCAAGCGTGGGGGGGTGCCCCGCCTTCCTTGCACACAGACCCCGTCCTCCCTCAACCGGTCCGCGGTGTCAAAAAGGTTGGGGACCACTGCCTTACAAGGTCAGAATATGCCTTTCTCCAGCTTTCACTTTGTGATGCTTGTATGAACAGATACAGTTACTACTAGTGATGTGTAGCATGTGCTTGCATGTGCCAGTTGAACTTCAAGTGAAACAAAGGGTATTTGGGAATGAACAAATTAAACTAAATAGTTAAATGCTACTTGTCTCCCCTAGTCTAGTAAAGTTATGCACTGACTTCCTAAAATTACCACATAGCATTTTATGAACAAAGGCATATGCAATTAACTACAGTATTCCGTATTAAGTAACGGTTGGCATCCTATTGCCAATATATCCTTGCATAAGGGAAATTATGTACATCTTGGCGGCAAATTACTACTCATTAGTAAGGTGCTGATTGTGTTCCTGGGCATTGTTTGATCACACAATTGGGCACACTGCAAAAATGCAACTGCATGTCACTAATGAGCAGCAATTTGCCACTATGACTAGCACAATTTCCCTTGTACAAACAAAAAATGGTAATAGGATCCCAGCCAAAATCTGTAATTTTCCATGTGCTATAACAAGAGTCTGTACTTTTACATACATTTTATCTTAATGTGGGTGTATGCATTTGGTAATTATATAGCCCCCCGTACATATTAAAATACAAACAAAAATAAAAATGCTGAAGAAAGTATAGAAGAAATACCAAAAAAAAAAAAAAAAAAGAAAAGAAAAGAAAGAAAAATGTAGATCTACAAACAGAAATAATAGGCCAAAAAAGAGAGAAAAGCTCAGTTTTTGAAGTTGTTTGAGAGAAATGGAAAAAGGTCTTGACCATGCTTCTAGAGCAGGAAGAGAAAGGAACTCAGGGAAGACATTCAGAGAAATGTGTGAAAGGGCAGGAAAGGGGTTCCCACCAAATCACAACACTCAGCTCTAGAAGGTTCTTAACAATGAGCAGAAGCACTGAACAACCCATATGTGTTAATTCCCCCAACACAATGCCTCACTCTGGGCAGGCACCTAATGGCTGCGCGGGCAGGGCAGATTTGCCTGCCTTCCCTGGATGGGGAGACAAGTAGCCTGGAGTGCCCATTGATTGCCTGGGCTCGCCTGAGTAGAGTGGGAAAAGGACCCTGCAGTTGCTCAGGTCTCTGTTGAAGGCATGGCAAGGGAGCAGTTAGGGGAAGCCTCCCATCAGCAGGCAGTGTTTTTTCTTTCGGCCTTTGCCAAGGGCGAAGCAGCCAATCGGGCCTGGCTCAGCACCAGAGGCATTCGAGAGGCTGAGGGGCCTCCTCAGGCTGGGAGGCAGCAGCGGAAACTGAGCTTGTTTCAACAGCATTGGCTGCACATTTGGTGCTGCCATGTGGTATGTGGGCCTGTGCTAGTGCCCCTTCCCACAAAGGCTTTAAAGATAATGGTGGTTGTGGGAGGATTTCACACACACATACACACACCAAATTTTGTTATTTCTGTGGGATCTCCGCTCCCCCCCGAATAGGGGCTTGGATATTTTAGCGTTTGGACCTTGCTGGTGGAGGGTCGGTTCCTCTTCGATGTGCGAATCCAGCAGGGCTTTTGGTGGTTTTGGAGGTGTGCTTTGGATAAGGAAACGAGATACACACCCTTTTATATGTCTTTGTTGAAGTTTGCTGATCCCTTCCATTGTGTGGGCTTTGTTTAAGGGCATTTTTGGGGAAGTAGTACTTGTTACAGTAGAGTGACATTGACACTAGGCACCGACCTGGACCTCCCCACCCCCCTGCCCCAACTACCGTGTTTCCCCGAAAATAAGACAGGGTCTTATATTATTTTTTGCCCAAAAAAACGCATTAGGGCTTATTTTCAGGGGATGTTTTATTTTTTCCCATGAACAACAATCTACACAAAAGTGCATTAAGTATGTCTGTTACAACACAACGCCGAAGGGCAGTTGGTCAAGGGGATGCGAAGAAGAAAAAGAAGATGATGATGGAGGAGGCAAGCCGGCGGCAAGAAGCAACCCGGGAAGGAAAAGAGTGGGAAGGCGGTGATGGTCGTGGCACAGGGTGGGGGAGGGAGGCGAGGAAGAGAGTCGGAAAGAGCACCCACTGTGGGTCACTCACTTGGCGGGCACCGCGCAAGGTGCTAACACAGCTATGGCTGCTTGCGTGGAAGGGGAAACTGGCTGGCCTCTTCTTCCTTGTTGGGAGGGGCGCCCTCCGGGTGCTGCAGCACCCAATTGGTGGCAGACCTCACAAGCTCCACTTATCAGAGCCACACACTCACTTTCTCTTTCTCTCTCCCCGCCTGGCCAAGTCCTCTTTTCAACCCACGGGAGCGCGCATGAGATCAAGCATGGAAGCTCCCAGCCTTGTCTTTCCTGTCCTCCCCCCTTCACGCCTCCCATCCTTCCAATGACCTGGATGTTTGGCTTCTTTTTAACGCTTTCTCAAGCCCTCCCTTCCCATTCTCCTTCCCCTTCTTTAAATGTACCTGGAGCCACTTCCTCCAGGGGTGCGGCTGCCGCCGCTGCCAGGAGGTGCCACGGTGAAGCTTGGGTTCCTCCAGCGGCGGTGCCTGGGCTGAGGCTCCTGTGATCTTTGTTGTATTGATCGGGCGTGATGGAAAGCTAATCATGAAATTTCAACAGCCATATTGGCTGGTTTGGGTTCAGCAGTTAAGCATCAGGACATTAGAGTTGAGTGTCTGGAGCTTTACAGGGGTGATGGGGTAGGTACATCTTTCAGACCTAGGGAAATGTCATTTTCTTACAAGACGAGGCTAGCTTCCTGCCATGACGGGTAATGCAGATGGTGAATGGAGCAGCGATGAGTTCCAAAGGTTACATCTGCTGTATATTGCTACCAACATCTCAGTGTTGAGGATCTTGAGATTCTGTTGTCGGGATGGCGTGATCGATGAGTGGGCAGCCATGACCACCGCAGCCTAAAGTCGCGAGACCTGGCTGGCTGTTGGTGGTGAAGGTCATCCAAGTGTTAGTTGTCCTGGAACTGGCTGTAATGACAGCATGAACCTGGGGCTTGGAACTCACCAGATGGGGCAGGGTTGGGGTAAACAGGTATCCCTGACACTGCCTCCGGAATCTGCACTACATTTGGTCCCTCTGCAGAACTGGGGGAAGTTAAAAGTTTAATGAGCTAATGAAGTGTGGCCCGAGTTAAACCCATCACCTGTGTCTTGTCTCTTTATTTCCGGGGCAGGCGGGCAAAGAAGAACCAGAAGCCTTGCATACAGAGGAAAGAGAAAGAAAGCTCTGACCAATACACTGGTCATTATAATCTTTAGAAGTGTTTCATACAGATCTTTTCCTATGTTATCTCTGGGCATCTGTGTGAGAAGGGAGACTCAGGAATTCAGCTAAACACACTCTTCAATAACCTTTGCATCCTCTTCAGTCCTCTTCAGGGAGGTACGAAGTGTCACTCTCAAAAGAGCAAATGTTACACAAGATGTGCCCTTTAAATTCTTCTCAAGGCTCTATGACCTGCTGAAAATTATCTGCAATATCAGCAGTAGAAAGCCTTCTACAGAACAAATGCTTACATTTTTCTGTGTACTGTCTTTGCTAAGCATTTGTTCATAAGCAAGGGCAGATATACAGTGTACTATAAATAATGGTAAGAAGAGAAAAGTGAATTGATCTCTCTGGCTATCTAGTAATGCTGCTGGCAGTGGACCAGCACTGAATGGATGCCAACTATCACAGACCCAGCCAGTGATTTGTCTAGGGGTCTTGCCCTATTGGGCAGAAAACAGTCTTAAGCTGAACTCCCAGAACTGTGAGCATTGCCTACTGTTCAGCAATGGACACTTCCTGCAGGGCCCCCTTTGCACAGTTAAAACAGCTGAAAACATTTACAAGCTATCAAGGTGTAAAAGCACCCATCCAAGAGTATTAATCACTGATGGGAAACATCAGCATCCTTGTGAACTGAAGTGACTTCATTGTTCAGTCTGGCTACATTCTTTTCCTCCCCAAATCCCTGCTCCTCATTCCTTCCTGGCCTTCCTCATACGTGCACTGCAGTGCACTACATCCATTCCTTCATATTATTACATCTATTTATGTGTGCCAAATACATACTATTTACTTTGATGTACTTAGATATTTAAAGGTGTGGAGTTTGCTGGCAGGAGGAGCAAAAAAAATGACTGAATGGGAAGCATTTGATATGCATCTGTGTTTTCTAGGAGAGTAATTACACTAAACAAACTTAATTACAACGAAAACCTATTGGGTGGGGTTTTATTACAGGAAAGAAGTAAGGTCGTTCAGTGGCAAGTCTAGACAGCAAAACTATTTGTCTATCTATAGTGTAAAGGAGCAAAATGGTGGGCTAAATCCTTCCTTTTCTTTCCTCCCTGCCCTCCCCTTCCTTCCCACTAAGTCAGTTACGCTGATCTACTTACTGCATTGCTTGAACTAGTTTTCCCTATGTATAAACATGGAAAGACAGCTCAGGCAACAAACTCATCTCGAGATGCCTTGCAGGGATTCAGTTATGTGCCTGCTTGGCACTGTTTCTTGTATCCCCCAAGGCTGTCTCCCAATCTCTTTGTAATACCAGAGTGCTGGTTCCAAAAAAGAAAAAGAAAAAGAAAAAGGAAGGAAGGAAAGGAAGGAAAGGAAGGAAGGAAGGAAGGAAGGAAGGAAGGAAGGAAGGAAGGAAGGAAGGAAGGAAGGAAGGAAGGAAGGGTCCCCCATCAAATGACACAACATGCATCTTCTCACAATCCATGTTTCCTATGTAATTCTGATTCACTATTTAGTAGCAGAGCTGAGTTGCTATTATGTACCCCAGTATTTACATACAAGCATACACATGAATATAAATTTAGTCCGTAGATTGACTGTGAGTTTCTAATTATGAGCTACAAAAGTTGAATTCCTACAAAGAGAGTCACAATAGTAAGAACTCACCAGACTATGGGAAGGAACTGCCTTTGTTTTGGGATTTGTTGTTGTTGTTCTACTTGCTTTCATAAATGCAAGTGAAATTCAAGCAAAATGGATTGAGATTTCACTTCATCACTTAAGATATATTTTGTAGAGTACAGTCTGTGCAGTAATCCTCTGCTATGCTTTAATTTGGTTTTAATTTTATAGGCCCTGTTTTAACTGCATATTTCCAGACCTTTATTTCTCTCACAGCTCTTAGCAAAATGGTAGCTCATAAACACAAGCTCTGCTGTATAGACTTTGCATTTCATCCCAAAGTATTTCCTTTTTTATAGTCATGGTCTTTCCATCCTAGTGCTCTGAGCTTGGGTCACAAATCTCACTGCTATTCCAGTGTGTGACATCTTCGCTCGTTTGCCGCTGCTCATTAACAAACAATACTGCTGTGAAATTGGTTTAATGACAAAGTAATAAAATTGCTATTCTGCTCACAGATTGCCTGAGGCACTTTGAGCTCCTACAAGGCTTACTGTGGGTGCCAAGATACATTAAGCTGCTTATTCGTAAAAACTGCATCATCTGTTTTTTTCACAGGTTTTTTCCTTTCCCTATCTTGTTTCTGCTTCTTTTTTATCTTCAAATAAAAAGATATATTTGCTTATGTTCTTTCATGCTGTCAAATTTTTACTTTCATGCATATTTCTAGAAAATGAAAGTGTATTTCATTTCATTTGTTTTTACCCCCAAAAGGTCACTCTGTCCCTACTGCAAGGTTGTTCCTGGACTTAAAATTTCAGTAATGTAATATAAAGACATGTATTTTTACATACTGTATTATGTAACTAGGAGACAGGATACTATCAGTCATACTGCAAGCATAAGACTTCTTTCTTTAGGGGGAAGGATTATGTACTACCCAGCAATTTTAACTGTCATTTTAAAGATATATGTACACACTCTACCAACAAACAAACAAACAAAAACCCAGCATGTAGTAACCATGTATAAAACAGTCCTGGTTACTTGTTCTTTCTTGATTTTGTCAATAGCAAATATATCATGGTAACAGTCACATTTCTAATAGTAACCTTTCTCATATAATGAAATTACATGTTGTGGAACAATATTCTTTTTCCCCTCTATTTTGTGAATTAGGCCCAAACATCTGATAATTTACTGCAGGCAAACAATGGTGAATCAACCACTTGCTCTTTGACAGGTGGGCTGTTCTCAATAATTATAGCCAGGCATGTTAACACTGCTGGTATGGTGTAAATAAACACATGAAGTACCAATCAATAATATGTTCTTACCTTTGCATTTTTAAACACATGCTAACAATTTCTGTCTCTCAACCATTTCTAACACCATTGCTTTTGCTCCCACTATCCCTTTTGAAAATATTCATTGTTGATCATATTGTAATGAATATAATTGCAACTAAAAAAGAAATTCAGATTGAAGTAGCCATTTTCCTTACCTGTACTTAAGTACTGTGACCTGCTAAATACCTGAAAAAAATATAGTTTGGGCTACTGCTATCTCTAAAGGCTATGCAATAGTGGAAAAACACGTTTTCGAACAATAACACCTTGCCTGAACATGAATCTTTCTCCTCCCAATGTTAAACTGATCCTCCCTTCAAATCTCTTGTGCTTCAGGGCTTCCCCAGGTTACATTCATCCTGAAGTGAGTTCGACCTAGGGAAGTCTTAGAGCATGAGATCTGAGTACAGCAGGCTGGTGCATGTCTCACAGAGAGTTCCAGACTAGGTAGCACCCACAGCAGGAGTGTGAAAGACACAGAGGCCTATTAGAGGTCAGAATGAGCTGGCTGATAGGAATTACCATTGTGGTGAGTAAAAACAAATCTGTTCCAAGTGATAAAAAAGAAAGTTAACACAGGGAATATTCAGGGTAAACATGTATCAGAAAAAATAAAAGATAGTGACAGAGAATGAAGTTCAGAAAATATCACAGAACTTTGTATGTGTGTTCTTTGCCATCAAGTTGGAACCAATTTATGGTGACCCATAAAGGGCTTTCAAGATAAGTGAAATATTTAAGGAGTGGTGATACCAGATCCACTCCCCCAGTGAGTTCCCATGGCCAAGTGGGGATTCAAACCCTGTTCTTCAGAGTACTAGTCTGTCGTTCTATCCACTACACCACACTGGTAATCCCACATAGAATCTTAGATTGGAGTATAAAATCTCAAATCTATTTCTTGCTAATAATGACTGATCTAGATTATTTTCTATCTACAGTTTTAAGTTCATATGATAACTTAATATGCACTGGGTTTCATTAAAGGAGTGTTTAGGAAGCTTTATTATTGGGGCTGGTGAAACACACATCCCAATAAATTTGAAAGGAATACTAGGATCCTATTATTCAGGCCAAAATAAACTCTGTAACTACTATACAATTCAGAGAAATACGTACTCTCTCTCTCTCTCTCATTATGCCAAAGAACTGTAATTAAAACAGGGCTTCTCTCTCTCTCTCTCTCTCTCTCACACACACACACACATATACAACATAGGGCTCCACCACTGAAACTTGCTTCTTACAACAGAACACTATCCACCTAAAGAAGTGCCTTCTGTTTGCAGTCTTTTTCAACTCCATATAATATAGTTGAAAAGTCAGGACACTGTTTTTATGTGTTAAATAGATGATTCCTCAGAGTTTTCTTTGGACTACTACTCCCAGAATCCCTCCCCAGGTAATATGGCACTGGCTATGCTGACAAAGGGATTTGGAGAGTTGTAGTCCAAAAAAGTAACTTTTCTAAGCACTGTGATTCCTGCAATCAAAAGGGAAATGATCTCTCTTTCTCCATACAGGTGCTAGCAATACAGGTGCTTACACTTGCAGCAAGTAATGTTCCCCATTACGGTTATATATTAGTGATGTTATAGACTGTATGTCAACTATGTATCTCTCTCTCTAGTGTTCACTGAGTATTAGGTACAGGTAGCTACTCACCTATTTTTGTTTGCTGTGTGCTTCAAATCACATTTGACTGATGGTGAACCTACAAGAGCTTTCAAGGTTATGTGGCATATTTAAGGGTAGCTTTTGCCACTGCTACTCATAGAATCAGAGAATCATAGAGTTGGAACAGACCACAGGGGCCATCGAGTCCAACCCCCTGCCATGCAGGAACTCCATCAAAGCACTCCCGACAAATGGCCATCCAGCCTCTGCTTAAAAACCTCCAAAGAAGGAGACTCCACCACACTCCGAGGCAGCCTATTCCACTGCCGGCCAGCTGTGTCAGGAAGTTCTACCTGAGATTCAGGTGGAATCTCTTTTCCTGTAGTTTGAAACCATTGCTCCTTGTCCTAGTGTCTGTAGCCGTGGAAAACAAACCTGTCCCTTCCTCGACATGACATCCCTTCAAATATTTAAACATGGCTTTCATGTCCCCTCTTAACCTTCTTTTTGTAAGGCTAAACATTCCCAGCTCCCTAAGCCGCTCCTCATAGGACATGGCTTCCAGACCTTTGACCATTTTGGTCGCCCTCTTCTAGACACGTTCCAGGTTGTCAACATCCTTCTTGAATTGAGGTGCCCAGAATTCTGGAAATTCCTTAGTGAATTTCCATCACTGAGCAAGGGGTTTGAACCCAAATATCCTGAGTCCCAGTCCATCACTCTCTCCACTACACCACACTAGTACTCACTCACCAATTATTAACAGTTAGATTCATAAAATAAAGTGCTAGGTTTTACATGTGTTAAGGACCCTCCACATGTTAACAGCAGATGTCAACCTTGGGTGTTAAGGGCAGATATACAATTTAGGCAATATGGATATGCTATGGTTAGTTCCAGCTTCACCACTACCTTGAAGCTGGGTAACTGTCTCTGGCAAAGTGGTAGATATGTTTGTTCACTTGAACAGACACATGGATTTGCAGAATGCTGTCTTTGGATGCAGTAGCGGGACATTCTACTTGTACTCAGTCACACTGTTTTATTCACAAAAAGGAACACCAAAGGAAAACAAAAACTGATGAGTATTAGAGATGGATGGAAGAAGAAAAGTAGAGAGAGGGATTGCAGTTTGAAGCTGTAGACTGGAGGATAGGTAGGAAGTCAAATATTTGAAAAAACAGTTGGCCTGCAAAGGATCAAGCTCACAACCGTGGGTTATTAACTGCATTCTAAATCAGAGTTTTTTATACTTCCTACCTTGAAGGCCTCCTTGAAAGAGCTGGAAGTGACTTGAGAACCTCTACTTGCAAAATGGCAATGTAAGTAAGAGCCAGTCATACAGGGAGTCCTGATGAGGAACACTTCTGGATCCTTCAGTTTTTCTCAGGATCAAGAAGAGTTATTTTACTAATAACTGGATCGGCATATTATTAACCCAGTATAGCCACATAAATGAGTTAAGTCACTCATGTGTAATATTTTACCTTTATTTTCAAGATATCTCTCTCTTGCAAGTGGGGTGGTGGTTTCAGATTTCTTCTGAAATCTCATATCTTCTACCTTGAGGTAGAGCAGAGGCACCCTCTCCTCCTGCATTGTCTTAGGATTTGTCAGGTAACCTACTATGCTCCATTCTACCACCTACTTTTTGGCTTCTCCCACATATGTTTGACTACATGTGGTCAGAATCCTCGGGGAGGTGAGGGCTACCATGTGCCTGCTGGATCGTTGCCCTTCCTGGCTCATAAAAGCCACCGGAAAGTGACTGGTTGATTGGGTAGGAGGTGTGGTCAATGCCTCCTTGCAACAGGGTAGGATCCCATCATGCTTAAAGGAGGCAATAGTAAGATCATTGTTAAAAAAGCCCTCTTTTGATCCCACAATACTGAATAACTACCGACCAGTATTGAATATCTCATTCTTGGGGAAGATACTAGAGCGGGTTGTGGCCTCTCAGCTCCAGAAGTTCCTGGATGAGACAGAGTATCTAGACCCATTTCAATCTGGCTTCAGGCCTGGTTATGGGACCAAGATGGCTTTGGTCGCCTTGGTAGATGACCTACAATGGGAACTGGATACGGGATCTGTGTCCCTGTTGGTTTTGCTGGACCTCTCAGTGGCTTTTGATACTATAGACCAGAGGTGTAAAACTCAATTTCTTCTTGGGCCGCATCGGCATTATGGTTGCCCTCAAAGGGCCAATTATATCTGTAAGACTATATAAATGTATCTACTCCATTAAATATAATCCTCCTCATTCAATTATCACTTTCTGACTCTTTGCTGCTTGGAATGCTGGGATTAGAAGTCCCGCTGGGCAGATTCCCAGCACCCTTGTGGTGCATTATGGGTGACCGAGTAAGCGCCTGCGTATTGTATACTGCACAGTAGCAGGCAACACTGCGAGGGCCATATGAAATGACCCAGCAGGCCAAATTCTGCCCGCGGGCCTTGAGTTTGACACATGTGCTATAGACCACAGTATCCTCCTGACTCCTCTCTGAATGGGACTTGGGAGCACTGTTTTACAGTGGCTCCAGTCCTTCCTGGAGGAGAGAACTCAGAAGGTGGTGCTGGGGAAGTCCTGTTAGAAACTCTGGTGGCTGACCTGTGGAGTCCCTCAGGGTTCTGTTTTGTCTCCTATGTTATTTAACATCTACATGAAAACACTGGGAGAGATTATCCGGAGTTCTGGGGTTTGGTGTCATGAGTATGCAGATGACAACCAACTCTACCTCTCCTTGCCACCTCAATCCGAGGAAGCTACTTCAACTCTAGATCAGTGCTTTGCATCAGTAGTGGACTGGATGAGGGTGAATAAATTGAAACTTAATCCAGACAAGACAGAGGTGTTCCTGGTCAGTCAAAAAGCAGATCAAGGAATAGGGATGCAGCTGGTACTGGATGGGATTACACTCCCATTGAAAAACCAAGTGTGCAGCTTGGGAGTGCTCCTGGATTAATCCCTGCACTTGGATGCCCAGGTCTTGGCAGTGGCCAAGAGTACATTTGCACAATGAAAACTAGCGTGCCAACAACTACATCCATTTCTTGAGAGATCAGATCATACCCTAGTTATTTCCTGGTTGAATTACTGTAATGTGGGACTGCCGATGGAAAGTGTCAGGAAACTCCACAATACAGCAGCCAGATTGCTGACTGGGGCTTGTTACAGGAATCACATAACCCCCCTGTTACAACAGTTCCACTGGCTGCCTATCAGTTCCCAGGCACAATTTAAAGTACTGGTTTTAACCTATAAAGCCCTAAATGACCATATCTCACATTATGCACCAGCTCTGGTGTTAAGATAATCAGGAGGGGTCTTCTTCTCAGTCCTGCCACCTTCACACATGCAGTTGGTGGGGACACAGGAGGCAGCTTTCTCTGTTGCTGCTCCCGGACTTTGGAACTCCCTCCCACAGGAGGCCAGACAGGCCCCATCTTTGCTATCCTTCCCTCAGTAAACCTGAGTGTTTACTGAGGGAAAATCACCTGTGTGTGATTTTTAGACAGATTGTTATGCGTTACTGCTTTGATTGGATTTTTAGTACTGTTTGTGTTTTCCATTTTTGTGTTTTCCATTTCTCAGAGTGACATTTTTTAAATTTTTGTATGCTTATTGATCTTTGCCTTAATATTGCCTGTTAATGTTGTAAAATGCCTCCTTATTCATAGTTTTAAACATCATCTTTTAATGATGTTAACCACCATTGTATACTCATTGTTTTCAACTTTAAATATTGTATTTCATTGTTTTAACTGGGTCATTTTCAAGGAGAAAAGCCAGGTAAAAATAATTTAAATAAATAAAAGAGATATGTCAACCTCCTGTCAAGTGTTAAATTCCCATAAACAAGCAGTTTCTTATCCTTCCTATGTTAACATCAGCAGGTACCATCTTCAGACCCACATCTTCTAGATTGTTAAATTTAAGCCAATTTACAATTGTTATTGTTATCATGTTCAATGTTGTGAAACACCCAGAGTGGCCTTTTGTCAGATGAGTGGTATAGAAGCCAAATAAATAAATAAATACATTAGCTATTTCTGAGGATTAGCTATTTAGGCTACTCACTCTCCCCCAACATGTTACAACAGTGAGAGCAGTCAGTCTGAACTAGCTTTAACACAGGACCACAACTATAGACATATAATAATTTGGCTTTAATTTATACATTTGTAAAAGAGAGACTGAAGTCTTAAGATGTATTAAAAATGTAGCTTTATCACAGTTTAAAACCTGCCCAACATGTTTCAACCTGAATAGTTCATGGCTTTTTTCAAGGGTATTAATTTGTGGTATATATTGAATTTCTCTCTTTCTCTCTCTTGGTTTGTTACACAGCTCCACTAGTAATCTAGTTTTGAGAAAACGTCTGGAGCTGAAGGTATGTGTGTGTGTGTGTGAAATAAGGAAACTTCTTAAAGAACTGGCTGGAATACATGGCAGTTGAGTGAGGGCAAGATAAGACATACACTGTTAGGTACATTGTGATGATTATTCTGATATTGTCCAGGGACCCAGAAATATCCCGTAGAGGACAGTTTGGTCTGGAAACAGCTTGGATTCTGGAACTATGTTGCTTCATATACCCAGCCATTTTCTAAAGCTACAGTGAAGATTTTAATAAATGTGCAACCTTAATAAAAGTCTGATTTTCTTTTCAAAAAATATACATGTAACTGCAAACTTACCCATCCCCATAAAACTTCTACTTGCAATGCTGAATGTAAATAAAGTATTTGTATTTTACAAATGGTACTGGGTTTCTACCATAAGAAAAGACAGATAAATATTAATAATGTTTACTAGATTTATTTTCCAAAGCCAGAAGCTATCACTATTTTATGAGGTTCTAAGTCATTCAGTGATATTTGTGCAATGATGTTGATAGCTAGCTTGGTGTCACAGAAACCAGAAAGATGCATTTGGAGTTGAAACTATGCATCACAGAACAGAATCAATCTTCCTAATTAACTGCAAATTAGCAATCCCAAAATGAGTGGGATCAACCTGTCTTTACTGGCCAAGAATCATGTTAAGTATATAGCTTCCTCTAAGTGCCTCTAAATTACTTTTATGCCTATATAAAGTAACATTCTTTTAATCTAATGCTACATTAGTGTCACTGGACTTAAAGTTATTGCCCTGTTTTAAATTTCAGCAGATAGGTAGGGAGATAGAAAGATAAACAAATTAATAGACAGATATGGAGATAGTGTGATATTTTTTTTCTATGTAGGGCCTGGAGCAGATTCTCGTAAATCTCATGAAACCACAAACAAGGTACTAATTAGCATAAGGCTGCACAAAGAAAACTTTCTTCTCAATAAAGCAATTCTTTTAGGCCCTCTAAGCAGTATATTGTTCATAATAAGAGGAGCAAACATGAAGTGAGAAAGTGGGACATAGTAGGTATTGGATTCTGTATGCAATTAATGATCTGAATCAGGATTATTGTTATGTTAAAACTAATGGTACATTAAAAATTGAGGGACTGAGCATTTTGTTACTGAACAGAACCAGTCAGTTTTGGCAAGGCTGATCAACTGTTGGAGCATAAGGTATGTAATACATACACATTTTTCAAAATTCACAAAATGTTGTGCACTTTTCAAATACACTCAGTTTTGTATACATTGTCCCACTGTTTGAAGTATTGTTCAAATGGATATACAGGATATATCCATTAGCATTTCCCCCATGCTAACATTTTTAATTTTGTTTTGCAAACTGCATGTAAAACAAAATGTACGCATTTCAAACTACACATGCTATTTGAATCTGCATTCAGTTATGACAGCTATGTATTGGGTAATCCTGCATTGAAAATGTGACCCTAATTCAATGAGCAATTTTCTCACCCACCCCTAATTTTCATCCACCCTTAGTTTTCTCAGGCAAATCTCTTATTTCTTCCTGCACCTCCCACTCCAAACACAACTTACTGCTGTGCTGCCCTGCATTTGCACACATATGGACTAAACACAACCATGAACACCTCTCATGTTTCTTTCCATCTGTGTTTTGCCTATTTCTTACAGCCAGTCTGCTCCTTTTCTTTCTCTCTTATACACCAGCTCATTATGTGCTAGGTAGCTAGCATTCACTGGCAGAGAACCTTAAATTGCTCAGCTATTTGCTGATGCCAAAACTAATGAGAAGTCAGCTAAGACTATAATCCTATATACATGTATCTAGAAGTAACTTTGAACTCAATGAATTATACTTTTCAGTAGATATATACAGGATTGTGTTCTAAAAAGTACAGACCACTACTACATCAATTACAGAACACCTGAGCCTTGGACAACAGCTGCAAATATTCTACACTATAATCACAGGTATCTATATAGAGATCCCTTAAATTAAGTGAGATTACACAATATATTGACAATATCCACATTGGGAAATACATTTATAGGATTAAGCAGACAGTTAGGACTATTGGGACCAGTGGTTGAAAAGTGTGAACATTTTGAACTCTCAAGGACTCTTCATAGAATCATAGAAAAGTGAATGAAGTTGGAAGGGGCCTACGAGGCCATCAAGTCCAACCCCCTGCTCAATGCAGGAATACAATCAAAGCATATATGCCAGGTGATCATCTAAGTTTTTCTTTAATGCCTCCAGTGTTGGAGCACTCACCAACTCCCGAGGTAACTGGTTCCACTGTCGTACTGCTCTAACAGTTACAAAGTTTTTCCTGATATTCAACTGAAATCTGGCTTCCTTTAACTTGAGCCCATTGTTGCGTGTCCTGCTCTCTGGGATGATTGAGAACAGATCTTGCCCCTCCTCTGTATGACAGCCTTTCAAATATTTGAAAAGTACTATCATATCACCCCTTAGTCTTCTTTTCTCAAGGCTAAACATGCCCAATTATTTCAGCCTTTCCTCATAAGGCTTTGTTTCCAGCTCCCTGATCATCCTTGTCGCCCTCCTCTGAACTTGTTCCAATTTGTTAGCATCCTTCTTGAAGTGTGGTGTCCAGAACTGGACACAATACTCAAGGTGAGGCCTAACCAGTGCTGAATAGAGGGGGACTAGCGCCTTGCGGGATTTGGAAACTATACTTCTATTAATGCAGCCTAAAATAGCATTAGCCTTTTTGTAGTCATATCACACTGTTGGCTCATATTTGGCTTGTGATCTATGACAATTCCTCTATAGAGCCTGTATCCTGAGTACACTCCTGTACTGCAGTGAGTCCTGGACCCTTTGTGCACGGCAGGAGAGGAAGCTGAACACGTTCCATATGCGTTGTCTCCGACACATTTTTGGTATCACCTGGCAAGACAAAGTTCCAAATAGAGTAGTCCTAGAACAAGCTGGAATTTTTAGCATGTATACATTACTGAAACAGCGACGTCTACGTTGGTTCGGGCATGTCGTGAGAATGGCTGACGGTCGGATTCCAAAAGATTTCCTGTATGGAGAATTAGTGCAGGGAAAGCGCCCCAGAGGGAGACCACAGCTGCGATACAAGGATATCTGCAAGCGGGATCTGAAAGCCTTAGGAATATACCTCAACAGATGAGAAACCTTGGCATCTGAGTGTTCAGCCTGGAGGCAGGCGGTGCAGCATGGCCTCACCCAATTTGAACAGACACTTGTTCAGCAGGCCGAGGCAAAGAGGCAGTCCCGAAACCAGCAAAATAAGGGAGCTGGACGGGGGACAGATTGTATTTGTCTTCAGTGTGGAAGGGATTGTCACTCTCAAATTGGCCTTCTCAGCCACACTAGACGCTGTTCCAAGACCTCTATTCAGAGCACGTTACCATAGTCTCTCGAGACTGAAAGATGCCTACTATTATGACAATTCCAAGATCCTTCTCCCGCGTTGTTTTGTTGAGCCAGGTATCCCCCATCTTGTAACTGTGAAATTGGTTTCTTTTTCCGAGGTGCAGTACTTTGCACTTATCCCTGTTGAATTTCATTCTGTTGCTTTCGGCCCAGTGCTCCATCCTATCAAGGTCATTTTGAATTTTGTTTCTGTCTTCTAGGGTATTAGCTATTCCGCCCAATTTGGTATCATTTGCAAATTTGACAAGCATTCCCTGCACTTCCTCATCCAAGTCATTAATAAAAATATTGAAGAGCACCAGGCCCAGGACTGAGCCTTGGGGTACCCCATTAGTTACCTCCTCCCAGTTAGAGAAGGACCAATTTATCATTACCCTCTGAGTACAATTCTGTAGCCAATTGTGTATCCACCTGACACTTGATCTATCCAGCCCACATCTAGTTAGCTTGCGAATCAGGATATTATGGGGCACTTTGTCAAAAGCTTTGCTGAAGTCAAGATATACTACATTACAGCATTCCCCCTGTCTATCAGGGAGGTTACCTGATCAAAAAACTAGATCAAATTAGTTTGGCAGGATTTGTTCTTGACAAATCCGTGTTGGCTTCTAGTCATTACTGCCTTGTTTTCTAGCTGCTTGCACAATGACCGCTGTACGATCTGTTCCAGAATTTTGCCTGGGATTGATAAAGGTTAAGCCATCTGCTTTGGTTCAGTCCCAGAGAACACATGTGCTGAAACTGAACCAAACAGAGCAATCCTACTGTTTTTTTAATCCTAAAAAGCAGTAGCCCCTGACACGGAACCAAAAAGGTGGGCATAGGAACACATTAAGGATGGGCTGGCTTACAATGGTACTTATGTCTTATGGTTGCCAGGAAAAAGAACAAACCAGCCCATCCAGAGCAGACCAAACAGCAAGCAAAATCCTTGTTCAGGTGTATCCCTAGCCTAATGAAGAAGTCTGGAGAACTCACACTTCAGTGTCATTTTGTTTGGTCCCAATAACTCCCCAGCTGAGGATTTTGTCTTTCCATGATGGATCACAACAGCTATTTTTCTTTCTATTTGCTCAATGTATGAAAGTGGCAAGCATAATCAGATTTTGCAAACATTTCTACAGAACACTCCCAATTTTTCAAACATTTTATGAACATGATTGGCCCAAGCTAGCAAGGAACCTTATTTCCACAAAAACAAACTGCATATATTGCTGCCTAACTCATGAACAGTGATTACAAATGAGTTCTGTGCTAATGATTCTGAAACTCAATCTAGAGGTAGCCTAGTAGCTGAACCTTAGGGCACCTGGTATAGGAAATTTTCAGGGAAACCCACCAATCAACAGTTAAAAAGTGGAAAGGACCCTGGATTAGATAACCTGTACCCTGCAGAATAGTATATTCTGGGATTTCTGGTTCTTTTACTGAGGCTACGCCTGCACAGTGATTTACCCAGGCTGCTATCTTTATGCTGTTTGATCAGGCTGGCATATTTAATGATGCAAGAAATAAGTGAGAGTGTTCCGGAAATTTTGCATGTACAGTTGATACAGTAAGCCAACCTTTTTTTAAAAAAGGTGACCACTTTTGTCATTATCTTTGGTGATATTATTTTCATTATGACTCTGCTAGGTTTTGTTCTTTAAATCTGACATTCGTGTCACAGCAAATATGAGATTTTGTGTATAAACAACTTTCCTCCAGAAATAATTCTGGTCATTATCATTACTGCTGAAAACCTACTGGAACATCTCCCATCATGTCTCTAATCAAAATAATGTTCACGTTGCATTGTATGAATTCTGTAAAATGATTTAAACTTCTTCACAATCTAAGGTAAGGTAAAGGTTCCCCTTGACATTTAGTCCAGTCGTGTCCGACTCTAGGGGACGGTGCTCATCCCCGTTTCCAAGCCGTAGAGCCAGTGTTTGTCCGAAGACAGTTTCCGTGGTCACGTGGCCAGCGCGACTAGACACGGAACGCTGTTACCTTCCCACCGAGGTGGTACCTATCTATCTACTTGCATTTGCATGCTTTCGAACTGCTAGGTTGGCAGGAGCTGGGACAAGCGACGGGAGCTCACTCCGTCATGTGGATTTGATCTTACGACTGCTGGTCTTCCGACCTTGCAGCACAGAGGCTTGCCGCAGCGCCACCACATCCCTTCACAATCTAAGAGACATGAGATTATTTTGAGCAAAACCAAGAAAATAGTCTGCCCTGGGAATTTTGGGTCTCAGTATTTCAGAACACTTAACATTTGATTACCCTGCCTAAGGATTTTGAATATAAGTAGAGAAAGCTAATTTCTGTTTGAAAATTTTATGGATCTAAGAGATTCCTAAAAATTAGTCATCACATTCACTGTGTATTTATGTGAACAGAGATTTACTGCACGATATTATATCCAGCCCCATTCCCAAGGTTTGTTGCAGGGAACAATCCCTTCTTGACAAAGAAATAGATTAAAATCATGCCAAAACAAATTTATTCTAATTCCATACCTTCTGGCTTAGTCAAAATAAACCTAAATATAAAGAGGTTCCAAAAGATATAATTACAAGCTTTTAGCAAAAGGAACTTTCAAAAGCTGAGCTTTCTCAGCCACTATGAAACACTAGTTGGTGTCTTGATGTATGAGATCGGCACTCTTGGGTGTTTAGAGATCTTGGGAAGATCTATGGGAGCAGCCAATCAAATAGCTATGCAGAATTCTTACAACTCCACTTAGGGCTTTGGAGTTGAAATGCGGGTTCTTGAACTGGAGGCAGGCGGCTTCAGGAGGAAGGTGATTTAAGGGCACCAGAAGCTCTCCTGCTGCTTTATGCCTCACTAAATCACTTGCATGTGTGCGCATGCATCCGGCAAGGGAGCCACTGGTGGAGAAGTTAGTGATGGCAGTAGTAATACCTTGCTTTCAGAGGATGGGGAAACAAATACAAGTCATGTTCCAGAACCTGCCTCTACACATAGCTGTCAAATCGGCAATATCTGGATCTGAAGGTCCAGATTCAAGGGTCAATGAGAGGTATGACCAAGGAAATTGCCTGTGTAGTGGTCACCTCTCCTATTATGCCTTTACTCCAAAGAACCCTCAGAATCTGGTGTTCCAGAGTCATTTTGGAGAGATGGTAATATTTATTTCCTGAGGCATGTTGGAAGCAATGAATACAAGGGACAAATATCTACTTCACATTATATTTCCTTCATGGGTCTTACCCACTAGATTTGTGGGACATTGCTGCCTTTGCGCTGTCTTTTCTGTCATCTGTTTTACCACAGACTCAAAAGTATGTTTTCCTTATTTCCCATGCTTATAATTAAAAGCCACAAGCCAAATTCCTCTTGTGCTGTTACACTGGTGTAACACTAACAGTATAACTTTTGGGAGCAACTTGCCTCAAAGTTTGATAATTCAGTATAGACATTATTTTTTCCACAGTTTTTAAATTAAGTGGTTTAGATCAGTGTTCCCCAACCTTTTCTGGTCTGCGGACCAGCTGGGGAAGGCGGGGCACCCCCCGCGCTCGCGCGCATGCGTGAACAAGCGTGCGCTCTTGCACGGGCGCCCGCCCACCCGCACGAGCACGCGCCGCCATTTTGCACATGTGCACGACCGCTCGTGCGCATGCACAAATGGCAGCGCACGCTTGTGCGGGCCCGCACGCATGCGCAAATGGCAGCACGGCGCTCATGCGGGCATGCCGGAGCACGCGCACAGGCGCAAACGGGCGGCGCAGGGGTGAGTGCGCGTGGGGAGGTCTCTCTCACCGGCCCGGTCTGGCCCAGGCCAGGGACCGGTACAGGGCCGGGGACCGGGGGTTGGGGATCGCTGGTTTAGATTAACCTTACTGGACTCATTGATGTTACTACAGAACACATGATCTCAGCAGCTAACTAAAGACCAGAAACTAAAGACCACACTTACAGTACCCATAAGTAAGTCCTATGAAATCAATGGCCCTTATTAATAGGTAAGGTAAAAGACAGAACTAGCAGGTGGAGTTGTATCTATTTCACTATGGAAGCCTGAAACCAAAACAACATTTTTTGATTCAGTGTCAGGATGCAGGGATTTCCTGTTGAAATGGGAGCCTCAGAATGCTGGGGTAAAGCACATTTTATTTGGATTTAGTGTAGAAGATTGGGCAAAGTATTTTTGTTTTACTTTACAACCTGATTGTTTACTTTTACAAGTTTATAAACCTTCTTAGAACAGGCTGCTTGCAAATTGTGCAATGTAATCTTGATGCAGTACAATAACACCAAGTAGAAGCACAGAAAAACAAGAATACCATTCCTCAAAGAATACAGAAAGATTTCCCCTGCTCTTTATAAAGAAAAAAACACTTATATTTACCATATAGTTAGTGCTATATGATGCATACTTGTTTTGTATGAATATATCAGACAGCTTTATCTTTTTCTATGCATGCATGTTTGTGTACACATGCTCTCACATGGTACAGTACATTGCATCCCTTTTAAAACATGAATGCAAACAAGCTATGACTGAGAAATATTGCAATTTCAAATGTCTGGTTAAATTAATCTAGCTGTACAGCAGAAGAGATTAACTTTACAGAATTAGCTTCAAGTTCTCCAGAGTAGACCCTTTCCTCATCAATTGGCACTTACAGCCTGAATAACTCACTCAGAGACATTTGATGTAGAAAGAATAAAAAGCCTTCATTTACTTACAGTAGAACATATCAAACAGCAAGCTAAGAATAAACATGACTGCTTGTAGCAACAGGGCTCAAGAGACTAACTGACTTCAATAGACAAAGGATAAAGGGAAAGGTCCTAGCAGAGAGGTGTGGCTCTCTTTGAATTCAGAGGCAGGGAAGAAATTATTGGTTAGTGCTGAATAGATTGACAGTCACCCCAGCCCAGAAAGTTCCCTCCCAGCCACACCTACTGGAGGCAGCATGTGAGGTTGCAAAACGAAAAACACAAAGAAACCACAAAACAACAACAACACAGTCCTCCCCCAAACCCTTCCAACTAATTGAATATTTGTATACTGCTTAATTAGCAAACTTCGCTAATTTTGGGTAGATGGTTGCCTGAAAATCATGTTACCTGACTTGGAAGTATGTGTCTTGTGAACATTGATCATGTTTATTCTGTAAGGATGGAAAGAGCACTCTGCATATTAATTGCCAAGAATGGGGAGGGGAACTTGTGAGATTTCATGCTTCATAGGCTAAAATAATGCTCCTTGGATACTATGTATCTTTATTTGGGTAGGATGGTGGTGGGCATTTTCTCTACCACCTCCTGGTCCACAAGTATAAACAACACCAGAGAAAGACTAGCACGCCTAAGTTCCAATGAAATCAATGAGGCTTAAATTCCAAAATTGTAAAAGTGATCTACCCTTCCCTGGATTGTGCCCATCTAGATGTCCTTTTTACTGCATAGCTTCATGTCTACGTACATCCCTTCTAGAGGTTCCCTAAAGACCCCTCCTTCATAATTCAACCATCAGGAAGTGCTTAGAGAAGGAAGAGCCATCAGTCATCACTGCCGCCTAGAGTCAAAGCACATCACCTTTGTGACACATCAGAGCATCAAAGACTTATAAAATGAGTGCCCTGAGGCCACTCCCAAAACCAGGTTTGTGTGTGGCGGTACTCAAGAGTGCCGCTAAGTCACAAATATGGCTCAGCTTCAGCTTTCAGCTGTCAGAATGGGGTATTTTGCTGTCTGAATATAATGTCACCATTTCCAGACAAGAATAGGGGATGGTGGGGTGGGAGAAGAAGAAACAAAATGGAGTTTCCACCTCAAATTGCTGATCTCAGACTAATCAGTCATAAGGGAGACCAGATGTCATTTTGACATATTATTTAGTGCTTTTTCTATTCTTTTATTTTTTCCCCTTACAACATAAAAATGTCATTTCTTTTAATTAGAAACACAATAATTTCAATTCACAGAATTCAGAAATCCACCTCACACCTACAAATTACACACTGCTCTACAAGAAATTTAAAAACAGATAGGTGGGTTTTTATTATTATTCCTACTACATTGGTAGCACTTTGTATATAACAGAAAGCACACACGGCTGTAATTTAGTGAACTCCTGTATTCCTCTTGTGGCAAATTGATAGGATAATTTTATTATGAGTGGAACAATGACTACAGGGAATGAGAGAGAATCTCACAGAATTCCACATAATTCAGTTGACTAAATGTAATACTTGTATTAAACCAGGAGATAATGAATACATCTTGAGCACCAGTAAAAGCTGCACCATCTCAGATTCCAGCTCTAGTCAAAAGACTATCCCATAAATCATGTCTGAATCTTATTTAATGTCAAAAGCTAGTAATCTGAATGAGTGTAGTGGAGAGCACATTTCAAAATACATGCATATAGAGGCATGTGATTCATATCCTTTCTGATAATAGGGTCATGCAATCTGACTCTGGGTTTTAATGAGTAACTTTTACATTTTACAATGTAAATTTAAAATTCTAGTATTAATTATTTTATACATTTCTTATTCCTAGTTTATAATAAATTCTGCAGTAACAACTTTATGACGTTCAATTACCAATGCAGTATTATATGGATCTTTATATTGGCTTAATGACAATAAAACAGTTGAGTTCTAGGCATACAGGAAACAAGAAAACTATCATAGGAATTCCTATTAATATTAGCATGACCAGCAAAGGGATTTCCCCCCTTCAGATTTGCTTTCTTTTGTAAGTACATAGGTGGGCCAAATCTGGAGGGTTCCTTTCAAGTACCTTCGAAGAGCACTAAGCAAAGCAATTTTCAGATAAATATACAGTGATGCATATTAGTAGTATTTAAACCAAATTTGTCTGTAAAGTGCAGATTTTAATACTGTTCAGTTTGATTATCAACATATAATGCATTATATTCTTCCAAAACTACATATATGCATACAGTCAACCCTCGACTTACGAACTTAATCCGTTCCGGAAGGACGTTCTTAAGTCGAAAAGTTCGTAAGTCGAATCAGCATTTCCCATAGGAATGCATTGAAAACCAATTAATCCGTTCCGGCTGTTTTTGGTTCTTTGGTCGAGGGGCGGTTTGTAAGTCGAAGCATTAGTTCCCATAGGAACTAATGCAAAGCTGGTTAATCCGTTCCTACCACTAGGGGCAGAATTTTTCTTTTTTTCCTTTTAACCTAAGATGACTTAGGTTAAAAAAAAGGAAAGAAAAGAGGGAGGGAAGGAGGGAACAGAACCTTTTCAACAGAACACCTTGAAAGTTCAAATTTCGCGCTTTCCCCGCCTCCTGCGCGTTTTTTTTCCGGTTCGTAACTCGAAGCAAAGTTCGCAACTTGAGGCTATATTTTTCTATCAGAGCGGTTCGTAAGTCGAAATGTTCGTAACTAGGGCTGTTCGTAAGTCGAGGGTTGACTGTATCTCTCTTCTTTACAGAATAAGGTAGGGCAATCCTTCTACTCCTACTAATTATGCCTGTATAAAATGTTGCTTATATTGCCTTTGACTAGCTAAAGTGCCCCCCAAAGCAATTTTTCAACACTTGCATACCTTTTGAACAAAATTATAAAACCAGAAAGATTAAGACAATGCCAAAACAACAACAACCAACAAGCAGTTAGGAATTAAAATAAACCAAAAACTGATGAAAGCTTTGAATGTGATTTCCTAAATTAATAAATAGGGGTGGGCAGGCTAGATGAACTTCTTTTGGAAAGGATGTTAATTAAGTTACTTTTAGGATCCAATGTATACTTGGAATGAAGCCTAAGAACATATGGACTGAACTGGGTTACAGATAGATGGACTTTGGAATGGACTACAGACCTATGGAATGCAATTGCCTACCTATCAAATGGAATGAAGAAAACATTTGGTTTATTGATTTACTGTTTCCTGGTGGAAAAGACAATAGAGGATTTCTCTTGGTCTGGATTTTTACATTAAAGAATTAGCAAAAAGGTAGATACATGATCAATGGCAAGACACTTGTCAAGATGAAAGTCACTGAAACAGTATGGCCAAGCTATAAATCTGAATTACTTTAATGGATCCATGCCCAACCTAGACATTGATAAGACATGATCATGTCATTTGCCTCAAGGCAAAGGAATGTTTTAGTTTCTGGGCAATAAAAAGAGATGATACAATGCACTTTTTATCTTAATGTTGCCATATACCAATACAGAACTGAATTTTAGTGATGAGGAGAAGGATGCCAATCAGAGTGCAGGAAAATGAGAACTGTCAATATACTAAAAAGCAATTGCTATTTGGTAGAAGGACACATGTACAGACTTTTCCAGCTCACGTTTCTCACGTAATTTTTATTTTTTGCTACTTTTGACTGCTCTGGAGCCTTTGGGTTTACCTTGTTGCCTTAATCTTGAAAAAAAACAACATCTTTTTACAATGGGTTAGATTATTTCTTATTTCATTTTCCTAATCAGGATTATCTGTTATGATGCAAGATAGGGTTATTTGAGCTTGACTGGATAGCTCAGCAAGAAGTACACAGCAGTGAGTTTGATTCCCCACTGATTTCCCACAAAAAGAGCCCCAATGTGTGCCTTGGGCAAACTGAATACTTCCAAAGTGCCCCCAGAAGATGGGAATGCTAAATTATTTCTGAGTACTTTATGCTCAGAAAACCTTGAGAAGGGTTGCTACAACTTGTAATTGACTTGATGGCATGCAATTATATTATCAGAATTTCCTGGGTTTTTGCCTCTGGACTAGTCTGAGTAAGCTTTGATTTCCTAAAATTCCTATTTTTCATTCTTTTATTTTTATACCCCCAATGCACCTTTGTTTCATACTGTGTCTTCATTTCATGGATCTTATTCCCTGTTTATTTACTGTACTTTTAATAAAATTTCAAATTAATTGCATCTGTCAACTGTCTCAGTTATACCCTCTCACCCACTGGAGCAAATATTGAATCATATGTTGAATGGAATTCCATGCTTGGGATCTTCCCACACATTGCATGAAAACCTCAGCTGTACAGATTGAATAAATTCCTTTTTGGGACTACAGGTGCCAGAAAACTCCAGGATATACTAGTTGAACTATTCTGGAATTTGTAGTTCAAAAAAGTAGTTTTTCTCAATCCCTGTTTACTTGCAAAGTAGTTCACTATAATTTCACCTTGTTTTATAAGTGGGGAAAGGATGTTAAAGGGTGTTAAGGCTGAATCAATTAGACTTGCCTAATTTAGAACAAAAGTGACATTTGAGAATATAACTTGCTCACAACTCATTTTTTTAGCCAGTTGCTTTAAGGCAGGGGTGGGCAATTAATTTCTATAGGGGGCCACATGAAAAATCTGAACTGTGTTCGGGGGCCGAACCAACTTTACTTAAAAATAAAATGAAACAGTGATGTTGATTGTTTTTATTTTAAACTTGTTAATCTTCACAAATACGAAAGAGTTTTTTTGTGGTATTGTAAAGATAAGCAACTGGCGGTGGGCCGGACAGGAACGGCTCGTGGGCCGTATGTGGCCCGCGGGCCGCACTTTGCCCAGGTCTGCTTTAAGGCAATGCATAATTTTACAGAACCTGGAAATTATTGTCTGGCAAATAGACTACCCTAGGAGGAATCTGAATCAGTCCTCATAACTTATGGAGAAATAATGTAATCAAAATGCTACCAACTATGCATAACTATCAAACATCTAGAGAGGCTTTTCTAATCAAAGGATAAGGTCCTTTTCCAGAACTCAAGACTTGTTGCTAATGTGAAAAGACTTGGGGCCATTTGTAAGTTTGAATGGTCTCAAGACATTAGTGCTGCTGACCATTAGCAGGGGAAGTACTGTAAGGTGGGGTGCACCTCTTCCAGCGTGAGCTCAGAACACAAGCATCTCCCTTGATCTTGCCTTGTCCAAATGGGCTGCAACTGGAGGCGAAGCAACAGCAGCCACAAACGTAGGGCGGGGGAGAGTGATCCTGGAAAGTGCAGGGGTCCTGGGAAAGTTCTGAAAGTGTGCAGTTTCTTGGCAGAGTGGAAATTTCTAGCTTAAAAAAGTCTAGTCATGCAGCTATGCTGTTAGATTTTATTTATTATAATTTAGTTTAATTTTATTGCACTGATTAGGTTATATTATGTTTCTTTTATGTCACTGTTTATTGCTGTGAACCACCCAGAGTGACCATTTATTAGATGGGTGATATAGAAAATAAAAACATAAAAACATAAAAATCAATCAATCAATCAATAGTTACAAACTATAGTCATTAGTTTTGCAGGACGACAAATTAATTAGAATCTTCTGATTTGCAGCTCTGACTGAGGGTTATTGCTGAATTCTAGAATCTAAACTTTAGATCATAAGGTCCTTAAATTTATTTTGTTTCCACATGCCACATCTAAGACAGGTTTAAGTACAGTTCTTAAGAGGCAAAAAGCTGAATATGCTGATCTATTGGGTCTCTCTGCTCCCACTTATCTTTCTGTTTCAAGGAAGTTTGTTATTCAAGAGGTCAACATAGAGACTGAAAACCCAGCTTGCAGCAGTGACCTCAGAAGATAAGATATGTCTGGAAATACATGCCTAATTTAATATCTCACCAATGTTTACTTTGCAAGGTGGAAGAAAACCCTTTGTGGACACTTTCAATCAAATACCAGAGAGCAAGTCATTTCTCTGATGAGCGCTGGGACAAACTAGTTAGCTCAAGCTGGAATGAAAAGTCAGCAACAGTGGAATGTGAGTCATACTCAAAGTTTTGAAAAATGCTTTCTTCTAGAATCACAATATGAAACAATGAAACAGGAAATGAATCTCATTGCAAATATGGCACTAATGTCATGCTTCCTTCTCCTGTTAGCTGTCTGACTGAATTTTGCCAGTTTTGGTTCAATGTGCTTTCAAATTAAGGTTAGTACCAGAAAACCAAGACTCGTCTTGCTCAGGGAGTATGTTAATTTTTCTTGCTCAATGAATCAGCAGAAACTAAGTGACATAAATTAGGTATTGCTGATTTTTGTGCATTCTTCATTGCATGAAAAGTACTTTTTAGGGGGAGCATTTCCTTAGAAAACAATGATCTCCTAAACACACACACACACACACACACACACACACGTTTAACAGAGCAACTGCAATTGCTCCTCCTCTTTGTATCTCTTTCCAAAAGACAGAAGAAAATCACCCTGTATATAGCCCTTTGGAGTCACTCAAAGATTGCTTAGATATGGCAGTAAAATGTTTCAAGAAAGGAGACTTTTTATTTTTGCTTAGCACTAATATGAATTGGGTACTAATACTACAGTTATTATAGATCTTATTTCCCATCCATTTGAGGTGCTTAGACATTATACCCATTATTTTTGCTAGCTGTTCAACTGATTCAGAGGGAGGTTAATCCTCATGACATCAGCTAATTCCTGTTATGGTTGAGCTGGTTCTCTGGGATTTACAGGTTGATGTCCTACTGCTGCAGATAAATATTGTGTAAGCTTTCACTTATATTGGAAAGAGGAGATTGGTCATGCTGGATTGTACTGCAGGAAAGCCTTTCAGTATCTGTTGCCAAGTGGTCATGGTGTTGAGAATAGTCTGAAAAGGGGCTTGCTCCAGGTTTAAAGGAGATCTTGGTTAGGTCCTCTCGAGTCTCCTTGCCCCTCTAGCTGCTGCCATATCCCAGGCAACTGAGCAGCAATGGCAGCTGAGCGAAAGTACTACTCCTGCCGCCTAAAACCAAATGGTCTTTACTGGCAGCCTTACTTCTTCTCTTGCTCATAGGGCTGGCCTTAGGAGTGCCAAGATGAAGGGGATGCCAGAGCAAAACTGGTGACTCACATATTTGTCCAATGTACTTCCTGTAGTGAAGAAAAGCAATAAGTCTTTAATCTTTTCCCAAAATTCTACAGATTGTTCAGGAAGTAACAATTAATTTTTCAAGTAGTAACAATGAACTACCATCATTTAGCTTTAAAGTATGCTCCTGTTTCCATTTCTGCTGTTATATCATTTGTTTTAGATTTGACCACATTTCTTTTTTTCAGCAAAATTACAAAGTGGTTGTTGTGGGTTTTCCGGGCTGTTTGGCCGTGTTCTTAAGGTTTTTCTTCCTAATGTTTCGCCAGTCTCTGTGGCCAGCATCTTCAAAAACCTTAAGAACATGGCCAAACAGCCCGGAAAACCCACAACCATCAGATCCCGGCCGTTAAAGCCTTCAAGAATACAAAATTACCAAGTGCTATAAGCACTACTTATGCTATAGTGCAATAAGTTTAGAAGGTCAATTATTGTTGCTGCCTTACAATGGCAAAGCAGCAGACCTGGATGACATCTGCATAGAACAGATAAAACATTTTGGCACAGTAACACAAAATGGATTCTTAACTTCATTAATAATTGTCTTACTCTCTCAGGATTCCAAAAATTTGGAGAAAGTCATGAGTGATTGCTATTTTGAAGCCTGGTAAAGAACCCACAAACCCAAAAAAACTTTAGGCCAGTCTCACTACTTTTAGTGAGATCTTGTTAAAGTCTCAGAGAGAATGATACTTAACAGTCTAACAGAAGTAGTGGAACCACTTTTCAGCCTACAATAGGCTAGCTTTAGAGATGAGAAAAACTGTACAGCACAAATATTGCATTTAATGCAAAATATTGACGATGGCTTTGAAACTAGAAAAATCATGAGGGTTGACCACTTGGCCACCTAATATACCTAAGACATTGTCCACCATTAAGTGCTACTGCAAAAATTCTATAATCTAACCAAGGATTAAAATATAACTAAAGTAATAGCAATCCTTTTGCAAAACCAGAAATCATCTGTTAATTTTCAAAGACAACACAATCAGCAGAGGACTTAAAAGACCAGTCTATCTCAGGGCAATGTTTTGGCTCCTATCTTGTTTAACATATATGTCAACCACTTCCTCAAGGCACCAAAATGTTTATTTACGTTGATAATGTTGCATTTCCTTCAGTAGGAGAGCTTTCAAATGATAGAATATCTCTGAAGAGAGGCATTAGAAAAACTTGGCATACATTACAATAGAAATCAACTTACACCCAACACTTTGTTGTTGTTGTTTAGTCGTTAAGTCGTGTCTGACCCTTCGTGACCCCATGGACCAGAGCACGCCAGGCCCTCCTGTCTTCCACTGCCTCCCGGAGTTTGGTCAAATTCATGTTCACCCAACACTACTAAGACTCAAACATGTACACTTTTCATCTGAGAAACAAAAGCATCTTGGAAACTTCAGATTACCTGGAAGGGTGTTCAACTAGATCATTGTTTAACCTCCAGATACCTAGGTGCTGCCTTGAATTGCATGCTGACCAATAAGAAACACTACCAAAATACAACCCAAAAGGTCTTCACAAGTAACATTGTAATTATTCAAAAGCTATTGGGAACCTGTTGGGGCACACAAGCACAAATTCGAAAAACTAGTTTTGGCCTTATGTTTCTCTGCAGGTGATTATGTCAGCCTGGTGTAGTATAGTTCAGTCCATGCAAAACAGGTAGATATAGTCATAGACATGATGTAGAATCACTACTGGAAACCTGAAGCCAACCTCTATTGATAGAATTCAATTGTTACAAAAAAACCACGTCCAGTTTATGAATGTGTATCCATGATTCAAATGCCAGGAAATGGCCCAATCTTGCTGCACAATATCATTCCCACATTGCCAGCATGAAAAAGGATGCCAAACTTGACATAGCAAAGAGCAGCCTGAATATTGACTGCACACATATCAGCAGTCAAGATGGTCTATAGCAGAGGTCGTCAACCCCCGGTCCGTGGCCCGATGCCGGTTCATGTCCTGAGCCGGACCGGGCTGCGAAGACAGACCTCCCGCCCCCTGCACGCACTCCCCCAGCTGCTTTGCGCGCACACACCTGTCCCAGCGCCGGCGTATGCGCTCCTTCACCCCTTCACGCAAGCGCCCAAGCGCCTGCGTGAAGGGGTGGGGGCATGCACGCAGGCGCTCTTGGGCGCCTGCGCAAAGGGGTGGGGGAAGCGATCGCGCGCGTGCTCCCCACCACTTCACACATGCGCCCAAGAGCATCCGCGTGCGAGAGCGCTCCTTCGCGCGTGCGCACGAGCGCGGGGGGGTGCCCCGCCTTCCTTAGCCGGTCCGCAGTCCCGAAAAGGTTGGGGATCGCTGGTCTATAGGATACCCTCTTGTGCTCACTACCATTTATTCTAGGCATTTTGATACTTAGATTTTGAAAAACAGCTCGACACTTGCTTCGTTTTTGAGTAAAAAATTGGAGATTTTTTTAAAGAACTGATTTTCCTGGCTTTTTTAAATGGATATTTAAGTATATATAAACTATATACACACTTTTGACCAAACTCCGGGAGGCAGTGGAAGACAGGAGGGCCTGGCGTGCTCTGGTCCATGGGGTCACGAAGAGTCGGACACGACTTAACGACTAAACAACAACAACATATACACACTCCAACAGCAACTTCTCTCATGCAGAATTACCCAATGCTAGAGGATCCCAGAAGATGATCATATGATCTGTACTATGGTTGCTAGGGGAAGGTAATAGGAAGATATTACTAGTGAAATGCACAAGCATCCGGTTCACGATGCTGCTGAAGCGGCGGCAGGAAACGGAACTGAGGCACCTGGTGCTGGGGGCAGTGATATAGCCTAGGGCGGAGGTCCCAACACCATGTCCTTAAAGCTATAGAAGGTTCCAATCCTGCTCTGCTAAGGCGCAGATTAACCCATTAGTGTGCATTCACAGAGACCACGAAGGAGAACCAAGAATAGCTGAGAAGTGGTTGCAATTTCTCTGTGCCAAAATATTTTGAAGGGCTGTTTTGGATTTAATGAAATGGTGAAGCAACTGTATGACTGAGTGTAACACATACAATGGAGAAACAATGCAGCAATAATCAATTACCTTGCTGGCTCGATAATTTGTAAGAACTATTTGCAGAAAACTAATATCTTTCTATTTGATACGCAAATACCACTAACAGAGACATCAAGCACAGACAGAATGGTGGCTGATCCATACAATAAAGTAACAACCATAATTTTGTTTAAGCTGTGTTAATTTCCTTAAAGTCTTATTTTGCTTTATTTTGCTCAAAAAATCTTCATTTTCTTCTCTTGTTGAAAGTCCTAAAAATACCTCACCCTTTGTGAGGTGAACAGAATAATTTTGCTCTTCCACTCCTTTCATGCAAGGACAAGACAAGCAACAATTAGCATTCATAAAAGGAACTCTATAATATTTTTAAGCATTCCTAAGTAGAACTGGTTATTCTATCTCTCTGAATCACATTTTCATATCATCCATTTGGCACCACTTACTACATTTATTTTACTTATTTAGAAGAATTTCAATTGTAATCACAATGCTGGAGGCAGTTAACATTACAACACCCACACAATAATCCATGTAACTTAACATTATAATAAAACCTGAGGTGGTGGTAGGGAGCCACAGCAGATAAAAATAGGTTAAGACAAGGGATCTGCTCACCTAAAACACATTAGCCTGCTGAAATATAGTAAAACTAGGCAGCAAAGGTCCAGAGCCACACATAGTAACAAGAAGCTATCTGAATCAGTGAGTAAACAAAAACACAATCTGAGTAAGGGGCAATGATAAATGACGAGCACCAGATGATGCAAACCCCCAATCCAAATCTTTAAGCTACTAGTAGGTCTCCCTTTTCCACAGCTAAATGGTCCTTTGGGGAGGATTAATTGTGATAGGAGGAATTTCTTTTCCTTTGATTCTATTTAATCCCCCTCCCCAATGCCAGTTTACAGGAACAGACAACATAATCACCTACATGATCCTAGATGGGTGTGAATTTAGAGCGAAGAGATGAACACTGTCCAGTGTAGATCACTTAACTCCAGCATCCCTCTGCCAGTTAGTTGTGGACTGATGGAAAACATGGCCACTGGGGCTTTTACCTGGACCCTGTCTTCATGCTTTTAGAGTTCCATGGCAACATGCTAGGTACATGTACAGTCCTTGGTCTCCTTTTTCCCCAGTGTTGTTGCTGGGATTCCCCTCTTAACCTCCACATGGAATAACTTGTACTTTTTAATAATTTGCCAAAGTTTCTTTTTTGCATGGGTAGTTCCATTTTGTTGTCTTACTTATTAGCGTAGAGCCACCCATTTTGCTATTAGAGGTAATGATAAATGAGCATTTGAAGCAATCATGCAGCAGTACATTTAAACGCTGGAAGAAATGTAAGGAAGCTTTCCATTGTTATCAGACAAAAACAAAACAAACATGAAAAAATAAAGAAGACAAAAACAGTTTTTGGCACCTACAATACTAATTGCTATATTTTAATGTGAGCTTTCATGGATAAGTCTGAAGAAGTAAACTTGTCCACAAAAGCTCGTATTAAAATACAGCAGTTAGTCTTTAAAGTCCCACAATGCTTTTTTCTTCATTTTTTCATGTTTGTTTTGTTTTTGCCTGACATGTTAGCACAGACTAACAAGACTATCTCTTCTAAAACTGCTTTTTTTTTTGTGACCCCAGTGGAGCCATATAAATTGCACATGGCAAAAGGATCTGAGTTTGCAGTAGTGAGAATCAGAACAGCAAAATTATTATGTAGTGATGGAAATGTTTGAAGAGAGCTGAATTCCAAAGAGTAACAAGTCTCTTAAAAGGTATAACTTTCATATGTGAAATTGAGAGTGGGGGGGAGAGGCAGAAAAGACAAAAGGAATTCTGACTGACCTCAACTTGCCGAAACAGCCTTGCAGTTATGAAGGGCCTACAGAGTCTGTGGTGAGAGTCCAAACTGAACTGTATAGCACAGATATCATTGCTCAAGAAAATAGTAGTGCATGATTCTGAATTCATCTTTTAAAGGGCTCTCAAAAATGCCAAACTTCTGCAGTAACACACAATGAACTGCAAAAGATGGGAAATGAGATCTGGTAGATTGTTATACCATCAACAAAAGAAATACAGAGGCTGCTTAGGGTAAAGAAAGCTCCAAAATGATTCAAGTCAGGAGGAGACAATAGGAGTTTCAAGAATGAATTACAGAGGTTGGATGAAATCACAATTATTTATTCGACTTATGTCCCACCTTTCTTCAAGGATTAGCACAAATCTGCACAGCACATGGCATATCAAAACTATTGTACCATGTTCAAGAGTCTCAAGTGTTCTGCAAGATTTTGTGTTGTAGCACAACATGCAAGATGAAAAACATAGAAGAGAACACATGTTTCAGTACAGATACCACTGAGGAAGGAGAGGAAAATTTCATTGCTTTTCTTTTTTGCATCATTTCAATTATTTAATTAGAGTATTCTTCTTAAATCCAATCATGCTGTTAGATTATGAACTAAATATTACGGTACCAGCAAGAAAAAATAATCACTTAGAGAGTAAGTAGTATTTTCTTTTTCTCTGTACAGTATATACAGTAAGCTATAATAGACAGCTTGCTCATTCCCAATTATACATGTGTTTGAAATTATATGCAAAGGAAATAGTGCACATTTTCAGTTTGTAACTTTTCCCATAAAGAGTAATTCACTTATTCTAGTAAGAATACTTACAAATCTGAAGGACTCAGATTAGATGTTGTTGATTTGTATCAGAGCACAATCAAGGAGCACAATCTTATGAGCAACGTTTCAGTTACTGAAAAACAATGGCTGAAATCCTGTTGCTTAGTGCAGTAAGTCATAACTAGAGTAGGCTCACCAAATCAGTGGGGGACTTGGTAATTCAACTTCTCCATAAATTTAATCAATCCAGTGGGGCTACTCTAGTTATTGCCTACTATGCTAAACAAGAGAATTTCAGCCAATGTATAAGTATATTTTTGATTGAATATGAAAATATATTGATACAATCAATATATTGATACTTACTACTCCCACAATCCAAATATAACCATATTTTATAATATTAAAAAAGAAGAAGAAAGAAAAAGTAAAGCAGTTGGTTGTATTAAATATTTAAGGTGAGGGTATAAGAAGTACCAGCCAGATGGGTCAATAAACTAGGTACTCAAGAAAAAAAGAGGGTTGTATAAGGGTAAAAGAGAGGTTTGGAGGATATAGATCCTAAACCAGCAATTCCCATACTTGTCATGTCTCCCTTCTAGATTTCTGAGAAATCTTCCGTTTTCTACCATCATACAGCCTTCTCTAACAAGAAAAAAATGTCATTTCAAATCAAAAATAAACACAAGAATTTAATTAAAATCATTTTGAATTAAAAGTAAGCATACATAATTTTTCTTGAGAATTCCTACATTCTGGTAATGATATACTGTATAGCAGGGGTCCCCAACCTTTTTCACCCCGCGGACTGGCTGGGGAAGGTGGGGCACCCCCGCGCTCGTGCGCATGCACGAACAAGCACGTGCACACTCTTGCACAAAGAGAGCGCGCATGTGCAAACAGCAGCGCAGCACTTGTGCGGGTGCGTGCGCTCGTGCGCATGCACAAACAGCGGCGCTCACACGGGTGCGCTGGAGCGCACGTGCATGCACAAATCAGCTGCGCGGGGGTGAGTGCGTGGGGGGGGGAAGGTCTGTCTCCATGGCCCGGTCCGGCTCAGGCCACGGACTGGCACCAGGCTGCGGACTGGGGGTTGGGGACCTCTGCTGTATAGCACAGACATTCGCCTAAGCGGATGATTTCTTCCCCTCTTCCCCAGAAGTTGCAGTCACCCCCTCAATCTCATATCCCTACCTGGAATTTCTTCATGCTCCCTAGTGGTACACACTCCTCCCCAATTTGAGAACCAAGATTCTAAACAATGAAATGAATATATTAAAACCAAATACCTGCAGTTCTCTAAAAGGAATTAAATTACTTGCAAAATGCCACAAGTCAGACATATCTCTGTTCTTTATGTCTGTTCTCTTGAGCCTAGATTATAGGGAACAAAAGATAGTGACTCCCCTCACTATCAACTAATCATTCAAGCAGTTGAGAGGGATTTTTTGTGCCTGCTTATCTAGTGTAATAAAATTATAGGGTAGTTCCAATGAAACGTTGACTGTAAAAATACTATTTAACAGAAACATCACAACAGGTGATTTCCTGCATTTCTGGACAATAATGTAAAAAATAATAATAATGATGCAACTACCTGAAACATAATAGATATATCTGAAGTGGGACTGTGAGAATGGTTCCAGAGAGTTACCACTCTTGCACAGCACTTATAATACATTTACTAGGCTTCCTAATGGAGGGTAAGGATATGTGTAATATCTGTGGGTTTATGTTACTTTCCAGTAACAAAATAGAAGACTAACTTGTTTTTGTATTGCTTTACAACTTTCCTTTTCCTTGCCTTTTTTTTTTTTTGCATTTTCTTATATTTCACACATGCTACTTCTGTTATGTGTTTTATATCCTTCTTCACCTACATAAACAGAACATGAAATTTGCATAAATATTGGGGAGGTACTGACTGCCACCTCCTAATATTTATGCATATTTGGATATTTTGTGGAAAGATAGCTCAATGAGTTAGGAGCCAGAGGTTGAGAGTTCAATTCCCCACTGTGCCTCCCAGAAGAGCCAGCCTACATGGCCTTGGACAAGCTCCACCGTCCCAGGATGATCCCAGAAGAAGGGAATGACAAACCACTTCTGAATATTCTCTACCTAGAGAACTCTGAAAAGTGTCCCCATAAGTCAGAATTGACTTGACGGCACACTATTATTCTTATTCTTATTGAGTTTTGCTACCCTAATTTGTGAGTAATAAAATGGGGTTGGAGTGGATTTCAGTTCATCCTTCTTAGCAATTTTCTTAGCACCTTTAAGACTAATAGATTTATTTCACATTGAGCCTTCATGGCTTATAATCTACTTCTTCAGACACATGGAGCACAACACTTATGTCACTATCTTATGGTCTCTTAAGAGATAAAAAAGTTACTGGGTGAAATCCTGTTGTACAAATTACACCATTCAATTCAAATGATGTCATCAGCTGCAGCCATGTCACAGCTGTTTCAGGAGAATTCAAAGGTTCCTATTCCCCTCCCAGGTTCCAGGAATTCCAAGGGATGCAAAGGAAAGCAAAGTGTGCTGCTTATATACCGCCCCATAGCGCTTACTGCACTCTCTGGGTGGTTTAAAATTTAATTATGCAGGCTACACATGCCCCCCCCCCCGCAGCAAGCTGGGTACTCATTTTACTGACCTCAGAAGGATAGAGGGCTGAGTCAACCTTGAGCAGGCTACCTGGAATTGAACCCCGGGTCGTGAGCACAATTTTGGCTGCAAAACACCAGTTTACCTTGTACCTTGGTTCAACGATCCAAGATGGTTCAACGATCTCTCTAGATGTCGAGCTGGATAAACGCATTGGCAAAGCAGCTACCATGTCCTCTAGACTCACAAAGAGAGTATGGCTTAATAAGAAGCTGACGGCATATACCAAGATCCAGGTCTATAGAGCCTGTGTCCTGAGTACACTCCTGTACTGCAGTGAATCCTGGACCCTTTGTGCATGGCAGGAGGGGAAGCTGAACACGTTCCATATGCACTGTCTCCGACCCATTTTTGGTATCACCTGGCAGGACAAAGTTCCAAACAGAGTAGTCCTAGAGTGAGCTGGAATTTTTAGCATGTATACATTACTGAAACAGCAACGTCTACGTTGGCTCGGGCATGTTGTGAGAATGGCTGACGGTCGGATTCCAAAAGATCGCCTGTATGGAGAATTAGAACAGGGAAATCGCCCCAGAGGGAGACCACAGCTGCGATACAAGGATATCTGCAAGCGGGATCTGAAGGCCTTAGGAATGGACCTCAACAGATAGGAAACTTTGACATCTGAGCGTTTAGCCTGGAGGCAGGCGGTGCAGCATGGCATCTCCCAATTTGAAGAGACACTTGTTCAGCAGGCCGAGGCAAAGAGGCAGTCCCGAAACCAGCAAAATCAAGGAGCTGGACAGGGGACAGATTGTATTTGTCTTCAGTGTGGAAGGGATTGTCACTCTCGAATTGGCCTTTTCAGCCACACTAGATGCTATTCCAAGACCTCTATTCAGAGCACATTACCACAGTATCTCGAGACTGAAGGATGCCTACACCAGTTTAACCACTGTGCCATGAGGATCCTCAAAGGGATCATGTTTGTTGTGGGTAAGCTTTTGGTATCGGTGCCGGAGGGTCTCCCAGGAATAAGCCTATGGGCTGCAGGTTGTGGGTAGAACAAATAACAATTTTATATATGGAAATTGTAACTTTCTCCATGAGCTTCCTAGTGGGTTGAGTTTCCTGCACTAACTCCCCTAGCAATGTCCTTTCAAGAGGTGCCTCTGTTAATGCAGAAGAGGCCCTGAGAGCCCTGGCCTTGCAAAGTAGGGGGGGGGAGGATAAGTCCCTGCCCTAGTTGGAGTCCTTTCAGAAATGGTCAGCAGAGCTGGACGGGAGACAGCAAGATCTGCATCTTTGCTCCTCCTGGAGCCTCCTCTGCCTCTCTCACTGGCACTTCTACTGTAAGAACCATAGTTGAGTCAGAGTGGGTGCCAATGCTCCCGTTAGATGGCATGAGTGCCAAGATCAAGATCTTGGTGCTATGGGCTCTGGTAGTCCTGGTACAGGGACCCCTCATCTGGAGCCACTTCCTCAGCCCAACAGGTTAAGTTGTTATTGCTGTTGTTGTTATTCATTCCCTCATGAATCAACTCCATCAACAGTTGTCGTCCTTCCATCTTGCCCATCAGGATCCCAGGAGCCAAGGCCTCTCCTAGGGTCTCCTGGGGCTGCACATTGAGCATAGAAAGCACAGCCAGGGTGCCAATCAGAACCTCCTCACAGGAAGCCACAGGACAGAATCAGGAACAATTTAAAGCTGGAAAATCCCTAGATACTTGGAAGGGGAATAGGAAGCTTTTAATTCCTCCAAAATTACCATAGCATGGTCATGGCTGATGACATCATATGAGTTGTGTGGTGGTGCTCTGCCAACAGGATTCCAGACATTATGAAATAAGTCTGCGTGTATTAATCTACTAATGTATGAAATATAATCAACCAGTAGTTATACACAGGAGATATATAGGATTATGGGGGACATAAACAGTAGGGCCAGATTGTCATTAAATTCTATTTCAATGGAATTGCAATGGATTGTATATCTGTATTTCATAGCCATTTTCCTTCAGTTTCTCTTTTTATACCCTTATGTGTATGCATATGCACACCTCTTTGCCAATTGAGTTTAACACTTACTGCATCTGATGAAGTGGGCTCCAGGCAATGAAAGCTCATGCCACAATAAATTCATTAGCTTTAAAGGTGTCACAAGAATTCCCATTGTTTTTGCTGGAACAGATTAATGTGGTTGCCCTTCTGCCAGGAGAAAAATAGGTTCTTTCTGTGCTGAGAAAAGACAATCTGGAACACCAGGTGAAACTGTACAACAAACAAATACTGGTTGAAACCCTATTGCTTAGTGCAGTAAATTGCAACTAGAGTAGGCCCATTGAATCAATGGAACTCAGAGAAGTTGACTCACCAAATCCCTACTGATTCAGTGGCCTACACTAATTGTGATTTCCTATGCTAAACAACACAACCTAATCCTACAGTGTACAGAACACTTTTTAGTACCTGCACTCATACTACCGGAAACCTACACAAATGGAACTGAATCTGAAATAGCAGCTAGTGAAATATAATTGCATGAATCAAACAAAATCAAACAATCAACAAAATCTGTGACTTGCAAATTTCAAGAGCAAATAACGTAGGCTTGTGCGTAAAAAAGAAAAAAGTGTCATATATTTCAAAGTATTTATGGTTTCTTAACATTACACTGCACACTTGCCATGGATTTTGGAAGCAATTTGAAGTTGTTGTACAAGGATGATAGAAAGTCACTGCAGAAAATTTAGTAATCAGTTTTGCATTTTCTTTAGGTGATGTCCAGTGCTGTATTAGCAGATTTCCACTCACACAAAATAAACTTCCTTTCCCCTTTTGCCTGAAATGTCATTCAGAAGATTATCTGACCACTCCAGAGTAGTTGAGGAGAGTTGCATTCTGCTGATGGACAACTTTATTTTGGCAGATGGAGGTGGACCTAATGCTGTCTCCCCCTTCTGGGTTTAGAAACTATTACTTGTTGGAGCTTCCTATATTTGATAC
This sequence comes from Intellagama lesueurii, assembly GCA_037013535.1. NCBI lineage: Eukaryota > Metazoa > Chordata > Lepidosauria > Squamata > Agamidae > Intellagama > Intellagama lesueurii. Next base: position 49,959,263 of record JBAJHW010000001.1, read on the forward strand.
CACTTATTTAAAAAAAATTGAATCATTCTACACTCACATATGCTTATATCCTGTTGCTCACACTGAGATTTGGACATGGGTAACTGTATGCAGGATTACAGCCCTTATTGGAAAAGAAAATTCATAAATTAATCATGTGGAATGAAAAAAAATACTGCTTTTTCCAGTCTTGAACCTGAAACAAATAAGCAAAAACAATGGAAGTAGCTTTAACTCTGGAGTAATCCTTTCAGTTAAATTGTTCTGGAGTTATTATTTATTTTGGGGCTGACTATGGACTTCGGCTATGTTCATAAAGTACTGGTTGAAAACAGACACATCTGCCCTTTTGATTAAACAAATCCAACCGGGCTTAGCATTTTTCACATGAAAATGAATGTCTGGTGATTCCTATGTTGCCAAATAACAGAAAGAAAGAAAGAGAGAGAGAGAAATGCTGTGAATTTGTGGCATCTGTTCTATGGAGTGCTAGGAAGTGACAACGTTTTGAAGATAATAGGCATCTATTATAGTCTACAAAGTGCTACATTCTGGAATAAAGGACAGTACTTTAAAAGTAAGACATGTCCTTAAAATAGGGGACATCTGGCAGCCTTAGGTAAGCCAAAGGTTTCCTTTGAAATAAAATTTAGCGTAGAAAGAAAATTGGACAAAATACAGCTGACACATGGTTCTAATAGAACACACGAAACCAGTATAATACACTGTTCTTGACTGCAACAAGATTTCTCTTCAACAAGTTTTGCATAAATGCTAGATTTGGCAGGGACTGAGATGGAGGCAATGGAGCAAACTTGCACTGCATTAGGAATCTTGCAGATTGACGTGCAAACACAGCAACCTGTGCCTATTGTTGGCACTGTTATTCTGTTCTTAGAAAGGGGTTAATCTAGAAAATCCATAGCATCAAGCAAAAAGGTAAATTCTATTCTATATTCCAATAAGGGCTGTAATCCTGCATACTCTTACCCACGTCCAAATCTCACTGAAAACAACAAGATTTAAACATACTGTATGTGAGTGTGTATTAATCTACTAATGTATGAAATATATTAGTATTTCATACATACCGTATTTGCCGGCGTATAAGATGACTTTTTTGCCCTGAAAAACATGCCTCCAAGTGGGGGGGGGGTCGTCTTATACGCCGGGTGCACTTCAGTTGGGATAGACATAGCCAGTGGTCGCTGCCCCTCGCCGCCGCCGCCCCGCCGCCTCTTGTCTGGGCGGCCGGTGTGCCCCGTCCACTGCCGTCAGGATGCGGCCACCGGCGCTGGGCACACTCTGCCTGCTGGGGACGCTCCTGCTGCTGCTGCTGACAGCAGGAGAAGCGCAGGAAGAAGCCGGCGGGACGGGCTCCTAAAGCCGCCAGGTACCGGGGAAAGAAAGAAAGCGAGAGCGAGAGAGCGAGGGAGGGGGAAAGAAAGAAAGAAAGAGAGCCCTGGGCTCGCCTGCCTGCCTGCTTGCCCTCCCCGTGCCTCCAAGGGTGCCCACGGAGGGAGAGGGGCATTCTGGCGTCCCCTCGGAGCATCCAGACCCGGTCCTGGCCAGAGACAGGGAGGCCCGGCGGCGTCCCTTGCTTCCGAGATGCGGCTGTGCCAGCCAGGGGAGCCGAACTGCCCAGGGGCACCAGCCTCCCTCCAGGACGGGAGGGCAGAGGCGGGCCGCCCCCGTGGCACTGGCCGCACGCAGACACCTCTCCTCCCGCCCGCCCACCCGCCCGCCCGCCGGCGCCTGGTCTTCTCATCAGGGCCGTGGCGGGGGCGGCGGGGGCTGGAGGCCTCATCTGGAAATGTCAGCACAGGCTGGAGCGGCAGCAGGTCCCCAGCCAGCCAGCGAGGCAGCCTTCCACACCAGGAACGAGTGCCGCTGGGCACCCTTCCCACCCCTACCACGGGCCAACCTGACTCCCGTTTTCCAGGTGGCGCGAACAGCACCTCGATCCAGATGGGAAGAGGCCAAGCGCGCAGCCTCCAGCCGCACCCGCTAGCCCTTCTCTGCCAGGCTGGAGGTGCCCGCCATAACAAACTCTATGTTTTGAGTGGAAATGTTGGGGGGGTCATCTTATACGCCCAGTCATCTTATACGCCAGCAAATACGGTATATACAAATATATAGTATACAGGATTACAGCCAAAATGATTCATGAAAACTGCACATGTAACTATGTGCTAGGTTACAGCTAAGATGATTAAATTAGAGAACAAATTGAAATAAACTGCTGTACTACGGTTTTCTCCAACTTTAAAGATGTGTGTTGTTCTCAAAATTCTGTTTGAATTACACTAGCCTGTTGCATTTGCTTTTGACACTTTATTATAAACAATTAGCAAGTGAAACTGAACATGACAACAGCTCAACTCATAACAGTGCTGTAGAAAAACTTATTTCAGACTTTTTACATAGTTAGATGTCAAACCTAAACAAAGGGGTTAAACCAGAATTAAACATAAGGGTTTATATGAAATGTTTGCTGAAAACTGACATCTCTTCCCCGCTCCTCCCTCTGCTGTGTTTATTCTAAAACAATGTTAACCAAAGTGCTTTTACAGTGTCTGATTGAATCCAAAGTTTTAGGAAAATATGTACCTCTAATAGGGCTCACTGTTTACAAAACCAGTGAGGCCTGATTTGACATAGGAAGAGCAAGAACATATGATACAAGTAAGGGAGTTGTCAAACACAGTGGCTTGGATCCAGAGTCTGATTCCAGCAGACAGTAGAAGCCCTTCACCCATGGAAAGCTTTTGATCCAAAAGATAATTTCCACTGGTGGCACAGGAGCTACCTGCACTCCTTTGTGCCCACTGAAAATCTGCTCCAAAGGCTTAAAGGAAGATAGTACTGTGGACTCCAGGCAGAGATAAATATGCAAAAATGTCCCCTTTCCTTTTCTGGCAGCTGGACTGTTCAGAATGGAATTTTACTTCAGGGTCTGTTCCCAGTTATGAGCAGAAAACCAAGTCCAGCCCAGTAATTCTAGCACAGTTATGGGCATTTCCCAAAGCTGACCCAATATTTAAAAGCTTAAAAAGCTGCCACTGTTGCACTTAATTGCAAATGCAGAAATGAAGCTATACTCTAGTTGCATTTAAATGTGTCCTACTCTACACATCAGATAGATATATTTCTTTCTCTTGGGCCCATGTTGGATGGGTAGGCAGTTGGATGTAAATACAGAATCAGGTTGATCATGAATGAAGCAAATTCTGTAAAGGGATGTGTTAATATGCAGCACATGTGGTCAAATCTAAATCACCTTCCATGGTGGGGAGGAGTCAGCTCTTCTCCCTGCCCTTTAATTCGCTCAAGCATAGTTTAATTCCTACCCTGCTGTGCATATTTCATAGCGAATCAGCAAGATTCTGTTTTGAATCCTGCACTTATTCTGGTCATGTCCATAAATTAGCAAAGGCCAGTAATAACAGTTGTGGTGCAATTATGTCAATAGCCTTACAGCAGAATAATACTTCAACTTGAAACACTTTGAGTCTTATATAGTTATCGGAGCAAAAGAAAATTAAGTAAGGTTTCATGGCAATATTCTTTGCTAAGCAACAAAGATTAGCCATGGACTTCACCATACCATTTCTTTCCCTCTCTTCTTCTATATCCACATCTCTATCCCCAACTACATTAGTACATAAATCTTCCATTTACTGCTTCATATTTTTGCTTCTTTTTAATCAGGAAACCAAAGTATTAGAGCATCTTCATTTTAGCTATTAACCCAGTTTTAAGTTGTGCACAAAAGGCAAATTCATAAAATCAAGAACTATAAAGCAAAAAGCAAAGCGTGCTGCTTATATACCGCCCCATAGTGCTTCAAACACTCTCTGGGCGGTTTACAAGTTAATTATGCAGGCTACACATTGCCCCCCCCCCCCCCCGTGAGCTGGGTACTCATTTTACTGACCTTGGAAGGATAGAAGGCTGAGTCAACCTTGAGCCGGCTACCTGGGATTGAACCCCAGGTCGTGAGCACAGTTTTGGCTGCAGTACAGAAGTTTAACCACTGCACCACGAGGCTCTTCTAACTATACCTTGCTTTGAAATATTTTGTCCCATTGAAAATTGCTTGCAACTCTTTTATCACTACAGTAAGAAATCAAATATATGATTTAATGAACTTGGGGGCCAAAGTTTGGTCTAGTAAGGAGTGACATTCATAACATGATACACCAGATGTCAATTACAATGTTTGTGTATAATAATACCCCCCTAATTCCTACCAAATCAACAACTGTGAAACCAGAAGGCTAAGAAATTATATGGCATATCTTTCTCTGTGGCTAGTTGAAACAGAAACCTATGCCCTCTTAATTTATCTTCACCAATCAGTAGGAAACAGTTTAGGAGAGTTCTTAAAAGTAGTAATCTGAAAATCAATGTAATAACTTATATTTAAATTTACTGACATACATCAGTCATATTTACATAGTCTATCAACACTATTTTTCAAATCCAGTTCCCGAGGCATTAAAAAAATCAGACATGCTGACGCTTTCAGGAAATAGCTTACTCATATGGCAACGATTCACCTGATGACACACAAAGGTGTTAAGAACCTGCTGATCTAGAGAAAGTAACATACATGGCCTAACAAGTCTTTTCCCTTCCAGTGTATTTCATTGCTACATTCCCAGTTTATCACTTCATCCCTCAATACCTTCTCCCTAGAGATAAAAGTGTCTAGCTGCCTTAGATTACTTGTTTCATTTATGCTTTCCCACTACACGTCTTCTACTGCTTGTGTCCTAATTATTTTACTCCTGAATTCCTTATAATATGTACTTTGGTTTTGACCTCTGCCCCTTGACACACTTTAGCATGCACCAGTCACTGCACTCTTACATACAAATGCACACTTAGGAAGGAACTACATTTTTCAGATAACTTGCAGTAAGCTTTTTATTGCAGGTTATCTGGAAACAGGAGCAAAATTCACCTGCTCTACACATCCTGTTTTAATGTGACGGCTCACATTAAGGCAGGATATGGAGCTGCCACCAGCCAGCCAGTTCTGGGAGGCTTCCTGTTGCTACTGACAGTGCCAGGGCTGGGGCAGCATCTTGCCTGCTTGACATGTAGTAAAAACAGAGCTGGTGGAGCTGTTCCCTGCTACCCAGCAAAAACAAAGCCACCAGCTCGCCAATGCCTCCCAGCACTAGTCAGGCAGGGACGCTATTCTTGCTGGGGGAGGGAGGCAGCTCCAGCAGCTGTTTTTGCCACATGTTAAGCACGCAAGGATTCTGATGCCTTGACCCTGCTGCTTTCAGTACCTGAGAAGCCTGCCAGCACTGGCTGGCTGTCAGTGGATGCCCTGGTGTGCCATTGGCCCCATTTTTCAACAGCACCAAATCTTATATTGTGTGCAGCGACTGCAGTCACTAGACGCTGTTCCAAGTCCTCCATACAGAGCACGTTACCATAGTCTTTCGAGACTGAAGGATGCCTAATAATAATAATAAATTGTGGCCTTAGATATTACTCAAGGTAATTTCTTATACCATTTAGCTCTCAAATGCAGATGTTTCTGTATTTTTGAATGAATTAAAAGATTTATCAGTGAATTTCACAATTCATAATTATCCATCCTAAATGCATTCAATGCCAATGATGACTTTTCAGTATACCCAGGTATAGAAATCACGTAAGGAACACAATAGTAAGGGGCAATTTCCCTCTTTAGCTACCATTGATGATTTGTTTTTGAGGTTGCCACACTAACATTTACAATACTTGTAAGACTACTCTGTCATGGATAGAAACAAAACTTCATCTATAGTGGCATATATCCTTAGGCAAGGTTATTCTTTGCTTTTCAAATCTGCCAGAGGATTCTACTAGCAGAACGTAGGCTAGCTAAAATAGGCCAGCAGAAGAGGGAGGGAAAAGATGAAGAAGGAGTGCCGTGAGGTAAGACCCAAGTTACACAAGAGCCAAATCTCCAGCCCAGGAAGGCAGCCATTATGCCTGCAAAAAAATGGTGGTCTAGAGTCAGGATAGTTCTAATAAATTTCCAACATCTCAAGGCTAGGTGTGGATTAAGCACAGCTTTGGCTGGCCTAAAGCGGTTGGCCTTCACATAGCCCTCAGCCATCTCAGCTATTTAGGATTGTGTTCTAAGGCTCCTGCAATGAACATAGCACAATGGCTAAAATCCTGTTGCTTAGCACAGTTAAGTTGCACTAGATTAGGCTCACTGAATCAGTGGGGAATTGCTAAGTCAACTCCTCCATAAATTCCACTGATTCAAATGGGCCTACTATAGTTGCAACGTACCATGCTAAAGTAAGTCACAAGTAGAATAGGCCTATCTGAATCAATTAAATTTATGGAGGAACTGACTCACCAAACTCCACTGATTCAATGGGCCTACTCTAGTGCAACTTATTATGCTAAGCAAAAGGATTTCAGTCTATACCTAAACTGCACTGAAATACATAAAAATAGTACCCATAGGTTGCTGCTGGAAAAATAATGCCTGCTTCAGTAAAAAGGCAATGACTTAAAAAAAATGAATATTCACACTCCTTAAAATTTAACTTCTAATGAAGATCACAAATGGTCTTCTTCCCAAGTATTTGGTGTAGTCCATGAACCTCCCCATGAACTCCTGGGAGGGTTTACACAGGTATGACCAGACATGTAATTAAATTAATTGTAGTTGCAGTCTATGTAAAGCAGTTGCTCATTAAAAATAAGCCCAAAGGCTGGAGTCTGGGTTTGGATTCAGCTCTGGCATATTTTCCTCAAAACATCGGCAGTGCTCCACCCAATTTAACACTTCATAATAGGACATAATAAGTTGATATTTCCTGATGCCCTTGACAGAATGATTTGTATTTTTGACTTACGCAAAGTTCCTTCCAAAGAGACAGGGGGCCAGGCGTTCCTCTTCCTTACACAGACTCAGAAGTATAAAAATGTACACTGAAAATAATTCTTTTTAAAACAGGCAACAATGTTTTAGGAAATTCAGATGAAATAAAACATCATGTTCCAATGCGGAGATTCAGTGGCTGAAACAATCCCAGAAATGAATGCCATATTTTGTCCATGGTAATAGAGACCATCACCATCATGACTTGCTTGTGTACTTTCCACATTTCATTTCATTGGTCTGGAAACAGCAGTGCACTAAGTAGACTGTGGATATATCCATAAGGAAATTCTTATAGTTTGAATCCAGACTTCCTCCTATGGCTTGGTGCAAGCACCTCTCCAGCACGGTTTCATTAGTGAAAATTTCCATCAAAAGAGAGTGGATCTTTGCCAGTTCTTCCTTTCTGATGCAACCCCTTATGCCTTGCAGAATCCACAAGGCTAATGAGGAAAAATTCATGT